>PVKZ01002027.1:0-132500 GCA_004027375.1 Macroglossus sobrinus
GACAAAAAAAAAAAAAAGGAATCTTCAGCCTAGATCACTTTCTTATCCGGACTGGGATATTAAATATACGACACATCCAGGAGTTTATTGGAGCGCAGACTGATGGCGCAAAGGGTAGGTTTAAATCTCCAGCACTTACCTAGATATAAATCCTCTCCTAAGAGGGGCCTGTCCCGATGCTTCCTCTCCCTTCAACGCTGCTGCTGTTGCTTGCTGCTTGATGATGGCGGCCAGTATTTAAAAAAATAGCAGCAAAATTATTCATCGGCTTCTTTTCCCCCCCGTGCCTCTGCGTGTGTGCGAGTGTGTGTGCGTGCGTGTGTGCGTGTCTGGACGCGCGTGTTCCAGCGCTGTGCGAGCGGGCGGGCGACGAGTGCGTGTGAGTGGTGTGTGTGTGCGTGTGCAATTGTTACACGCTTTCGCCTCGCTCCAGCTTTTACCCCAGCAGCGCGATTCCCCGGGTTCTCCTGATGCCGCCGCTGCCGCTGCTGCGCCGCTGCCGCCGCTGCTCCCGCGGCTCGGGGCGGGCACCGGCTGCGTAGGAGCCGCCGCCGCCGCCGGGGCCGCCGCTGGGGCCGCGCTGCCGCAGCCGCTGCGCCGCCGCCTAGACTAGCCTGGGCTGCTTGTTTTGTCTCTGAAATTGACAAGGACGCAGGGAATCCGCTGCTAAATAATGTTTCTGGTAACTTTCACGTTATTCCCCCCACCCCCACCCTCCGCTCCCTGCCCCCGGGGAGGCACTGGCCCCAGTCTTCCCTGGTTCTCGGTGTTCTCGTCCTGATTTTTTTAGCGTTTTTCTTCTCTTTATTTTGTTTCATTTCGCCTTTTGATTTATTGGATCCTCTGGAGGAGGCGAAGGGGGGTTAGGGGTGGGATCCGGGGCTTCCTCCTCACACTAACTCCACTTCTCACTCGGTTGTCTCGCTACGGTTCTGCTGCCTGCGGCCCGAGCGGCACCTCCCGGCGCCCCCTCGGTCCCTGGCCTCACCGCCTCCTTTCCCTGCTCTCTAAACGTTACTCTTGGTTGAGACTTTTTCATTTTAAAATTTAAAAACATTTCCCTCAACTTTCAATTCCGTTGTTTCGGCTGGTTTGTTTTCTGTGTGTGTTCAACTCGTGCTCAGTACTTTTCTCTTTTCTGACTTTGTTTGTTTCTCTCTCTCTCTCTCTCTCTCTCTCTCTCTCTTTTTCTCACTCCCCCACTCCTGCTTCCCTCCTCCTTTCATCTTCCCTTCGTCTTTCTCCCTCATCTCTAATCCTTTCCCACTTCTCCCCTTGCTCTCTTCTCCTTGCTTCTTTTTCGATTCCCCCTCGGCTTTCCTCGCTCTCCCTCACCTCTTGCGCCCCCCTCCCCTTTGCCGGGTTCTGACAGTACGATGAGCTGCCCCATTACGGCGGGATGGACGGAGTAGGGGTGCCTGCTTCCATGTACGGAGACCCTCACGCACCGCGGCCGATCCCTCCGGTTCACCACCTGAACCACGGGCCGCCGCTCCACGCCACGCAGCACTACGGCGCGCACGCCCCGCACCCCAATGTCATGCCGGCCAGTATGGGATCTGCTGTCAACGACGCCTTGAAGCGCGACAAGGACGCGATCTATGGGTAAACCAACACCCCCCCACCCCCATCCCGACTCAGCATACAGTATGTGAGTGTGTGTTTGTCTCTGTGGAGTTGTGGGGTTGGACGGCTAAGCAAATAGTTACTTCTACTTAGGGAATGGGGGCGCTTGCCTTAGGAAAGGACAGTGAAGGGGGCCTGCTCTTCTGCCCCTGGAGTGTAAGTCCCTGGAAGGTATGGCTTCCTCCATCCCCCGTCAGTCCGGATCCCGTAGCTGGGAGTGACTGAATCTTCAGAATCTTGCCAGGGCCTAATCCCCAAGGACGCGATTCCTGGCCAAAGGACGCAGAACTGGTCCTTCCAGGCCCCCTAACAGAGGCCTTGACGAAGGAGAAAGTTTCCTGTCGACGAGGAGCAACTTTTTTCTCTCTCTCTCGTTTCCAACCGAGAGTCTGGAGTCACTAAATGCAGCTTGAGCTGGGATCAGGGCTGCTTCTGTCGGCCAGGAAGTCCTAATCACCCACTTCTTAATTCTCTGTAAATAAAGGGGGCAGACCTTGAAGTGCAGCCGGGTGGAAGGGACTGCTGCTTGCATAGAACCTCTCCTTAGGGTAGTAAGAAAGCTGGCTGGAAATAATTTTATATTCTGAGAGAACTCAGGGAGGAATGGGGCTGCATGGTCCAAACGTGTACCACTCGGGCTATACCAGTTGAGGGTAGGTAGGGAAGGCTGTGGGATACCGAGGGGAGGGGACAGTCTGTCAGCAGCAACTGAGCTTGAAGCCAGAGGCCGCAGGCATCCCGAAGTGTAGTTAAACCGCCCAGAGGAACACAAAGGGCAGACGCACACGCACACTTCCAAGTTTTAACATTCGATTTATTTTTTGCCTGCTCGAGAAATGTGTCTTTGGAAGGAAGCTCTTGGGCGTTTAAGAGTCCTATTTTTTGGTCTCCACGCCCCGGCTTTACTAGAGCCGGGGCATGGAGCAAGCAAGTTTATTTGGCCAGGGGCTGGAGAGGTTAGAAGAACACTCTCTGATTTAGGAAATAGCACCTTGGCTGTCTCTGTATGTAGGTGAAGCCTTTGGCCTCCTCTGAAATGGCCATTAAAATGCAGAGTTAAGGTAGTTTTTGATTCCGCAGTGTTCCTTTCTTGGGAAGTCAGGGCTGGGTCTTAGTGGTTGGTTCCGCGGTCTCTGTAGTGTGGGGAATGGGTCTGGATCCACTCCAGGCTCCAGACTGACCGAGCTTCTTGGATATTTCATTACGTTCCAACTGAAACTCTTTTATTTGGCTGGTTAAAGTGGCCAGGGGCTTCTCCCAGCAGATCTGAGTGACTCCTGAGCTGAGGGAAAGGGCCAGGCCGTTTTTCCTTTCTGTTTCTGGCCCAGGCTCGACTGGATGAGGAAGGGTTGTAAAGTGTGATGCGTGCCTGTTGTATAAAAGAAGGAATCCGAACCCTCCAAACTTGTTGATTACAGTTCTTGCTCCTTCCCCTCTGCACCCCGTCTCCGTGTGTGTGTCTCTGCGTGGCGCTGCCCGTTAGGCACCCGTTGTTTCCTCTGTTAGCTCTGGTCTTTGAGAAGTGCGAGCTGGCGACCTGCACTCCCCGGGAACCCGGAGTGGCCGGCGGAGACGTCTGCTCCTCCGACTCCTTCAACGAGGACATCGCAGTTTTCGCCAAGCAGGTCCAACCTTCTTGACCCACTCACCCTTCTGTAGCCCTCACCCCCGCCCCCTTCCCTCCGAGCTTTACATGAAAGAGGAGGAAAAGGCCGGGACACCCGATCTGTTCCTCCGGCCCAGTCCGCGTTCAACGCCTCCTCCCCATCCCTGAGCCTGAAGGCGAATTGGAAGCGGAGATAAATATGGGTGTTTGTTTTTCCCCCCAGTCAGGAATACAGGGGCTCGACCCTCGAATTAAAATTGACCTGCTTCTAATCTGGGGCTTGGCCTTTTCTCCCGCCTGCAGCTACTTGAACAAGAATTGGGGATAGGGGCTAGGAAGGACCCGAGAGTGCCCAGGAGGGAAGAAAGCTGGGCGCCTCTCCGGGCGGTCCGCGCCGGGCGCTGTGGTGAGCTAGACTGAGAGCCGCGGCCTCTTGGATGGCAGAATAAGGGGATACTCGGGCCCCAGACCACGGCCTTGTATTCCCCGCCACAGTTCAGCGGCTCCAGGGATCCCGTAATGGGGCCAGGACCAGAAGGCCCTGAATCTTTTCAGCTGACCCCATTAATTTAAGGCACTAGCTTGTTTCATGTATTTTTCCAAAGCCCCTCTCCTCTTCTCTGCTACTGCCCCTCCACCATCCCCACTCTCACACTACGGATTAGTCGGTGACAGGGTTTTTCTTCTTTTAAATGGAGTGGTAATTCATGCTGACTTTTCCTGCTTCTTATAGGTTCGCGCCGAAAAGCCACTTTTTTCCTCAAATCCAGAGTTGGACAATTTGGTAAGGCTCACTGTTTCTTGCCTTTCCCCAACCTGGGCCCCCTCCCTTGTCCAGGAGTACCCACTTTCTCCGGGAGCTCCAGAGAGTTTGAGCGGAGCCTTCCTTTGAAGCTCCAGAGCTACAGGGAGGAAGGGACCAGCTTAGAGCCCCCGCAAAAGCGGTGGGAGTGAGGGGCGGGATGGACGTCTGGGAGAACCGAGCCCAGAGAGGCAGCCAGCGGGGACGCAGCGCCGAGCGCTCGAGCAGGGGACGAATCCTAGGTCTCGGTCCCGGGAGTGAGGCTGCGAGAAGTGAGTTATTTCCTCTGTTTGCCAGGGCAAGCTGTGGAGCCCGGGGCAGCTAACCCAAGGAAGTTAGGCGCGGCGGAGGGCGGGCCGGGGAGGTGTGTGTGTGGGGGGGGGGCGGGGGTTAAGGGGGCAGGCTAGCGCAGGCCACTTTTAGGTGCGATTCTTTTGCTAATTTGCCCGATTTCAATATTAAAAGTACTTAAATCCGCTTTCAAAGGCTCTGCCTCATTATTCATCTTGAGTATTTCCTTCTTTAGTAAGGACGGATTTCTCTGGGTGTGCAGTTCTAAAAAGCTTTCTCTCTCCAGAGAAGCGACTTTTTTTTTTTTTTTCAATTTGACTTGAGGTCGAAGGAGGGGACGGTTAAAGAGGGCCCAGGCGGAGAGAGAGGGCTTGTCCCTAGGAAAGCCATCCTTACAAATAGCTTATTGAACGTGAGGGGCAAAGATATTAAATGCTTCGGCTCAGGTTGAGTCAAGATTCCTACCCCGTGGCCAGTTAGGCAGAGCTGATCAGTAATCACTTGGGTTTTCTTCGAGTGTGGGTTTTGCCTGGCCACTTGCCTGTTTCTTCTCCCTATTCCAATTCCCTCACCACCCCCACCTCCAAGTCAAAGAGTCCTAACTCCACACTAAACTTTTCTTTCAGATGATACAAGCAATACAAGTACTAAGGTTTCATCTTTTGGAGTTAGAAAAGGTAAGTAGGAAATAACACCCCCCACTTTGATTTAGACTTTCCTCTCCTAGCTAAGTTGGGATGTTTTTACCAAACCTCCAGTGTAAGGGGTTGAGCACCTGGAGATTCTGAGCAGCATGTTACCAGGTCCTTCCTTCAAGTTGATCCCCCATCCAGGGGCTCAGAGGATGGGTGAATTAGGACAGCCTGTCTTTTAAAGAAGCTTCCCCCACCCCCACCCACCCCCTGCCGCTTTTTTTTCCCTAGGCATTTGGGATTATTTTGAAATGCAGCAAACCATTTGTTTTACTGGACATTCAGTCTGCTTGCATCTCTATGTCTCTATTAGCTCAACTCACCCTCCGTCCAGAGTGTGCATTAAGTGCAAACAGAGGGGCTCATCCTGGCTGGGGTGTCTTTATATTGTTCTGCAGCTCAATCACTTACCCTTGGAAACATGCAAACCTCCTAGCTTATTGAATCGCAAATTTTAATGCTGTTCCTAGTTCAGCATTCTAACATTTCGATGGTATCATCAAATCGGATTTTCCTCCCTGGACTCCCATTCTGAACCCAGTTATTTCCAGCCCTGTTTCTTCTCTCTTTTCTGTGACTTGTTGCTCAGGGAAGTCTCTGGAGAACAATATCTGCTACAACAATTGCTCTATTGTTTCCTCACCTTCAGCTATTGCACTCATTAATTGGACTTAGTTTGGAAGACATTGCACTGCTGCTCTTACCAAATGTAACCCTGCAACCTGATATTTTTCCCTTTAAAAATGAAACAAAACAATAACAACAACAACAACAACAACATGGCTGAACCCTCCACCATGACCCTCCTTCTAGGTCCATGAACTGTGCGATAACTTCTGCCACCGGTACATTAGCTGTTTGAAGGGGAAAATGCCCATCGACCTCGTCATTGATGAAAGAGACGGCAGCTCCAAGTCAGATCACGAAGAACTTTCAGGTTCCTCCACAAATCTCGCTGACCATGTAAGTCTGTGAGCCTCTGGCATCTTTTTTTCTTTTTTTTAAAGACCATTGGGCAAACATTGTTTTAAAACTAGCTCCATTCACTTAGCTTTCTTTTTAAATGATTTGGTCTCTTTGGGGTCTTTTTCTTCCTTTCTCACTACCTCTGTCATACTCTTTCTCTACGATTTCCCTTTCTTGGAACCCTGTCTTTATTTATGTTGAGAACCAAAAAACCCTGGGAGTTGATAGAGTGATTTGTGCTCTTAATGTGTAAAGTTTTCTGGATTTGGTGACTTGAGTGTTAGCAAATTGTCTGTTTGATATGGTGACTGCTGCCTTTTCTACTTTCTCAATTCTGCAGTCAGTGCAACAGGAAGAGAGGCAAGACAGCTAGCTGGACAGGATGAGGGAGAGAAGACTGAAGGGAAAGAGAATTGGGGAGGGGGGCTGATTTTGCAGTCTTTCACAGAGATGACAATCCTGAGAATTATTGGCACTCTTGCATTTCATTAGAAATAAAAAGAGTGAACACTTTACAATTCTCAGAGCTTTCTACTCTGTAGAAACTTATTGTCAGAATATGGACTTATTGCCAAGTGCCTGAAGCATCTTCATAATAAAAGACAGTAACCTTGATGAAATAATTATTAACAATATATTGCAGAAAGCTGAGAGGAGTTGTGATTGAGTAACCATAGGTTAGTGGTTGAATTTTAACACTTTGACAGTTGGTGAATGAGGATGGAGAGTATAGTAAGAAGTGACTGTGGATGTCAGGCCAGGAAAGGAGATTTCTCTCTCTATTCTCTCTGTTTTTAATCCTATTTTGGAACTGATCTAGTGAATCTGATGCTTAAAAAAAAAGCATATGTAGTGAGACTGAAAATTTGAAAAAAGAAGCAAAGAGAAAAAGGATTGCAGCTGGTAGGAAAGGCAAGACTGGGGAGGTTAAAGAGTGGGTGTGAACAGCAGTTTATTTATAGGAACTCAATCCTGGGGGTGGGGGACAGGGTGTCTATAGATTGCATTCAATTGAACTCACAACCTAAATGATATAGGCAATAGTTTACTAACTTGGTGACTGAAATATTAATTTAACACTATATTGGGTTAAACAGGCCTTGAGACTTGAAGGCAGTTTGTATTACCACCCCCCTCCCCATTCCTGGGTGTTAAGAAGAATGAGTTCAGATGCCTGGAGAAAAAACCTTCTGTGAGGTTCTTCTCCCCCACCTCTACACCCCCCACCAAAAGTATTGAAAATATGCAGTCATATATTTTAATTATTAGTCTTTGTGCTGCATGGGAAGCCAGTCTAAGAACAAATGTTTAAAAAGGAAAAGGAAATAAATAATCTCAGTCCTGGATGTCTAGCTCCAAGAGAATGAACACTATAGCTTTGAAAACTCCTATCCCTATCTTTGCTCTTGGCTTTTCCCATCATAATGGGGCACTACTCTGGAAGTTCTTTTGTATATTCAGTGTATTAACTGAAATCAAAAGGGTACAGCAGCATCTATGGAAAAGTTTATTTGCTGATATGTAGCTATGTGATCTATGTGTTGTATGGTGTGGTCCATGAGGCATAACACCACACTAGAAATGTTTGTTGTTGTTGTTGTTGTTGTTTATTTGTTTATTTTTATTGCTTTCTGTTTCTAAATTCATATGCATTTTACAATATTGGGGGAATGAGAACTAATCTAGTTACATAGTTTGTAGAATGAGAGGGTCACAGTTGCCTGCCGCCAAAAAGCTTTTCTTATGACAATTCCATGGGTCTTGACTCCTTGCTTTTCTAGAACAGTTTCTTGGCAACTGTTTCTCAAGTGCATGTATGGAACTAGAACATGCTGATGTTTACATAGAAGAGATGAGATAAACCAGACTGTTGAGCATATTGGCTGAAAGACAATGCCTATTTATGAAACTATTGTAATATTTAAATTACACTGGAGAAGAAAGTTGTACCTAAGAAGATAATGCTTTAATAACTTAACAATCACAATCTTTGGATAAAAGAGTTAGCTATAACATTTGTTGCTCTTCTGTTGGGCCCCCAATCAAGTAGATATGACAACTGATTTATTTTGAACTCGTGAGGGCTTGCCACCTTGTTGGGCATCAGAATTTAAAGACTTTTATTTCCTAGAGATCTGAGCTATAACATTTTTACTTTAGCCCCCTGCTATTTGTTTTGAAAGGAAGCAATAAGTTGTTCCACTAGCACATCTTGTGGGAAATGGCATGGTTTGCCACAGACTTGAATTTTTTGCAGGGGGTGAGAGAAAACCTTGGTGAGTTTTCACCATTTCTGATACTTTTGTACCAGAAGTATATTGATTATATTCATTTCCAGGCCTCCCACTACAAAGCAAATTCTCTTAGGCTTTAGCCTGTTCTGCTAGCTCTCCCTCCCTCAGCCCCCCAGCCACAAAAAGGTGTAAAGACCACAAAACCACTACCTAAAAAGTGGTAGAGTGGGATGTTTTCAGCATGTAAATGTGTCCAATTTGAATCTCCAGGTTTATTTTTTCATTTGCTTTGATATGCATATTTAATACATTGCCCCGGGCTGGATCTCATTTGGTGCAAGCTGGTGCAGGGGTGATGATGAGCCACTTCAGAAGGACCAAGACAGCGTGTTGTTTTCTCTGTTTTATCTGTTGGCCCACTATTCTGATCTACTGTGCTTCCTCATGGTTTTATTTGCACATGAAATGCTAAGAGCATTTCAACTTATTGGCTATGAATAATGACAGCTAAAAAAGAAGTGTAGTTTAATTTGTTGTGTGCCAAGGTTTCTCTAGTGGAGGTGACAGTTTGTGACAGCTGTTTGACACCCCCAAAACACATATACACCTCTGTTCTTATTAAGTGGTAGCAAGCTACGTGTGTGTGTATGTGTGTGTGTGTGTGCTTAGGAAGGAGCAGGCAAGGAGAGAGAGGGGAAAGAGTAAGTATGTAATTCTGTGTAGTGGAAAGCAGACAGAGAAGGATCAAGAGCAAATTATTAGGTACCACAATAGCTTGAAAATTTCTTATTAAAAATTTTGAAAATAGAAATGAATATGTTATTGATATAAATATCTTGAAAGCAAGTTTTTTTTGACAGATTTTTAAGAATGAATTTTATATACTATTACTTGGTAAATCAGACTGTTATCATGCTGATTTCACATTCCACAATTTCATGTAAATAATCTGATGTAACACAGATGCATTAAAAGAAGACAACCATAATGTCTTACCTTCCATGTTACATTCAGTTAAGATGTGGAATTTATTTATTGTTGACACTTACATGATGGGCATAATGATAAAAGGAAACTTGGAATTAAATGGAAAATACAATTTACAACATTGGCTACTATTTCATTTTGTTTATCAAATTCATAATGAATGCTTATGTTTTTAATATTATAGTGTATTTTATGTTATACTCATAACAGTAATTGTTATAGGTAGGAAACAGCTATTATAGTATTCTTTGGAATATTGGGGAGCAAAGTATGATGGTGAAGGATATACAGTTCTGTTTTCCAGCTGCAGTTCATGTTAAGTTTCCTAGACATTCAAATTTATCATGTTTAAAATAAACATGTCAAGAAACCAATTCTTTAAAAAAATTTTTAAATTGAAAACTGTTGTAGAATAGTCATGCTTTTCTTAGTCGTAGTAATTCTGAATAATAGTTGATATCCACAGTATCTACTTTACATAATTTTAGGTCGAGTCTGTAGTGCAGATAAATTAAATGTATCTTTATATATTAAAGGAGATAGACTATATCTACTTTAGATCAAGTAGACAAAGAAATATATTTATTTGAAATACATTCTCTAGGCTAAGTCCTATTTGCCTGAAGTGTATACAGTTATATTGTTATTCCTAATTAATGTTCATAAGAAGCTACATTTTATTTTTTAAATAAATTAAGTATAGAGAAGAAAACACAACTGTATTTATTTACAGTTAATGACAAATGCCTTTAAATTGACTTGCTCTGATAATATGCCTAATAAAAGAAAAATTGTTTTAATTTTTATGTTGAAATCTGTGATTTAAATGAAGGTACACTATTGCTTTCTTTTGCATCTCTGAATATGTCAAATTTATTTATGTCACTACAGTGTTAAGAAATGGGTTAACTCAGAGAGGAGAATCCCCAGAACCTCGTTTCTGACAGAATATGAGCAAATGTGTATAGAAATTCTGTTATTGCTTGAAAAATTAGAGAGGAGTAGGCTGCAAGGAGGGTGATAGGTTTAGGTGATTGGTCTATAGACTATCTAGGGGGAAATAATGGGATTTGATAATAATAATAATACGAATGATTAATTTTATCAGATAGCTTTTTATATTCTCCTGTAAGATTAGATCTTACAATGTGTTATCCAAGCCTCTGGGGATCTGTTCTGGGAAAGTTCTACCCTCAGCTCTGTTTACTGACTCTAGGAGGCATGGCTGAGGGCATGAGTTTTCTATTTTAATTGTTGTTGCGTGGTTTCTGGTTGTTGATCACTTTTCTGACAATTTCTCATCAAAAATAATAATATTATTTAAATCATTTAGGTTGTGCAGTTGAAATATCTTTTTAGTGTTACTATGATGAAATGAAATCAAACAAAGATGCACTTGACAACCACAGACATTTACTATAGTTTAAGAATTTGATATTTTAAAATTTATTTATTTTTTATTTTTTAGACTAAATATCCTGTGGAATATCCTAACACAATTCAGAACTATAGGAGACATAATATGACATTATACCAACAATACAAGACATTTCTGTCTTTTCTAAAAGTTACTCCATTAAATGGAGGAGTCATTTGTAAAGAGTACCCGTGAAAGCTGCTCACATATTAATTCCCAAAGCTTAATAGATGGGTGGAAACGAAGGATGAGGGAAAGACCTGGCTTTATTTACATTTTTAAAGACTGAATCCTTGTTCTGAAAACACACGCACTTCTCCTGGGTTCTTATGTCAACTTTAGAATAACTAAGTTGAAATTCCAACATTTTTTCAAACCAAACAATTGACATTTTAAACGTTTTAGGCTTGAATACCTAATAATAGGAGTTTTCATCTTATTTAAAAAAGTAATTTTTACATAGTGTCAATTAGGAGTTAAAACATCATAAAATGATAGGAAATATGTTAACAGCATTAATTATGTTTACCGATAGAAGCATATCTTGCCTTTGTTATTTAAACATATTGTCATATTAGTTTTGCATGCTCCATTTGCTGATTAGAATGCCATTGTATATGTTTACTATTACTTTCTACCTATGAGCATGTATTCTGAATTACTTTATTGTATTTTCCAAATTTATTTATAATTTTTGACTCAGCGTTACATATCATGTTTTCATTATGTAGGTTCTATAAAGTCGAATGTTATTTTAAAGTATTTTAAAGACTAGAAATAAAAGAGCAAAAGTGACCTAAGGGATTATCTTGTCTAACTTATTAATTTTAAAGTGATAAAGAAAATAAGTTCCAGGAAAAATAAGTGCGTCACTTGCTTAAGTTCATGTGATCGGTTAGAGGGGACACCCCGGAGTCTTAATTCCAATCGAATGTTTTCTCTTCCATACCACATCCATTGAATCACCTTTTCATTTGGGGGTCTGAGATGAGTTTCAGATTATTTTAGGTAGAATTTGTGTGTAGTGGCATTTTTTTCTTCTTGAAACCTAATACATATTACTTTCCCATTCAGTTTTGAATTTATTTAGAAACTCTCATACATTTATTTACTCCATTGTCTCTTTGGGTGAAAGAACCTTGAGCTGCATGGAATCATTTAAATTGAAATATCACCAATTCACCAGAATTTATTAAAGGGTATACTACAGGTTTGTCCCCCACAGAAATGCCATAATGGTGTCAAATGTTTCAATTTCTGCGATATCTGTAGCCTCAACAAAAGAGGCACACATATGATTTGCTTCCTATGCTCAGAGACTCTTGTCCTCTATATGCTCTTTCCTAGATTTAGCAAAATTCAATGATGGTGCTAAATCAGTTTCTTTTCTTTTCTTTTTTTTTTTTTAACTTTCAAGGGAGAAAACACTGGCAGAATTGTGTTTTCTAGGGAAAACTCTGTGTAAATGAGAAACAGGAGAGCAGCAGAGTGATCTCCTGTGGCCCTCCTTCTACAAGCTCTCCCGATCTTGTCTCCTGCTTTTATATTAATTACAAGTTGCATTATCAGCTGTGAGTCTGTAGCCCAGCAAATAGAAAATACTGCCCCTGGAGACCTAGCTTCTTGTATCTATTTTCCATCTCCTTTTCTTGTGCTCCACTCAGTATTCACTGCTTTTCTCCTGCTAACACCGCTCTTTAACACAATTACATAAGAGCAAGAAGAGTACCACATTTGACTCCCAATTATTAAAGCCACTGGGAATAGAATCATGTTCACTCCTTGCCCTCGGGTGCCTTCACAATACTTTTGGCTGAAGAGCAGGACATGTATTGTGGAATGCATATACCTGAATACTTACCCACACAGCATTTCTCTTTATTTCTCTATATACGTCATGTGTTTTACATGCTTTCATTTGCCACTTTGGTTTTAAGATTCACTAAACTTTTGCATATAATTTGGCAGAAAGCCAGGCTGTTATTCTTGTAGGATGTAAACTTGGAAACTGTCTAGGGAGGGAAAAGAAGAAAAGAGTTGTGAAATAAACAAATATTTTAATTTAGAAAAAAAAAACAGTATTATGGGTAATGGATTATATTTTATCTGTCCACGTAGGTTATAATTTTTTTGACAAAGAAGGTAGCAATTTTTTATTGACCAGGTTATCAATACTTGTCTTTGTATATGATCACATCACCATGGTGTAGCTGACTATGGACAATTTTGGGGTCACTACTCAGCTTTGAAACCCCAGAGAGATTTATCTGTTTTTCCTACTTTCAAGTTAGATGAATATTCTGGTTCTCCTGAGTTTGTGTCATTCTTTCATACTAGATCATAATACTTGAGACACTCTATGGAAATAAACATTTTACGATATCTTTTTAGCAGAGCATTTTTGAGAATCGAAGGGAGAAAAGAGGAAAGAGATAGAGGCATGGTGGGTTAGATAGTGAACTTTAGCCAATTTCAGGTCTGGGCTGAAAACCAAAGACCCAACTTGTTTGTAGGAACTAACTGTCTGCTCTTAAAGCAATATTTGCTTATGTGGCTTATTTTTTACCTCTTTACTTTAGAAAACACCTCCGTTAGAAAACTGTTGAAAGAAACAAACTGAATTATAAATTAATGAGCCCTGACTTTAAAACTCAGCACAGATTTGACTGATAGGGACAAATCAGTATTTTCAGTCCCTAGAAGTCCTTCTGAGAGATCCTTCAAGTCACTGTAGTGTCCAAACGGAAAGCCTCCCTCTAGTTTTATTCGAACGACTATATAATAGCTATTGGATGACATTTGCCTTAAAACATAGTTGAGGTGTTAGTGGTTAATTATTGTAATTTTCATGAGGGGTAAGGAGCTTTTATAGCAGCCGGCTTAATAAAAGCCTGCAGTGCATAAAATTAACATCACTTGCTGTGTACACTGAAAAGTTTAGCTTAGGTGAATGTGTTGCAGCTATTGCATTTTCTAAAAGAGGCCTCTAGCCACTGTTGTTGCAGGACTAACTCGCACCATGCTATTGTTTCTCTGTCTCTCTGTCTCTCTGTCTCTCTCCCTCTCTCCTCTCTCTCCTCTCTCTCTTTCACTTTTCATGTAATTCTTTATCTAAGTAGCTGAAAAAAAAGAGGCTGCAAAATTTGAAGAGCTCCTGTATGCTGTTTGCCTTTAGGTTGAAACTATTGGAGTGGTTTCTAACTTTGATAAAAAGAGAGATGGCAGGCACAACTTTGTCTTAATATAGGCAGCAGAGATCTTTGGTTTTCATTTTATTCTGCTCAACTTCATTCCCTAATCTACTTTCTAAAACGTATTTTTATTTTAGAGATCTATAACTTTGCCATATTTATAGTCACAGAATTTCTGCTTAGGGTTTTCGCTTTGAATCAATTGCATGCCTGATGGTAGTGCTAGTAGCATTATTTGATGTAGATGTTATTAATCTATACAGCTTTGGATAATTTCATCATCTATCAAAGATGCTAAGTATTAATTTACAGCAGATCTGTAGAGGAAAAAAATGAGGTTTTTTTTTTTCAGTGTCATTCCAAATAAAAATAGTCCCCTATTTTGTCACTTTGGTTTACTGATTTTATTTTGGTAAAATTTTATGTTCTATATATACATTATAGAACTGAGGAGAGTGATAGACTGACTTTTTTTCCCCTCTGGTAAACTAGATACAATGACTACATGGCAAGATTGCTTTCAGATGGTCAAGATGTTTGCATGTTGCCTATAGGCATGTTAGTTTGTCTGAACCCTTAGTTACCAATTCTCATAAGAAGAAATATAGTGTACTTTGAGATATTGGTGTTTTTAAAAATATTTTTCCCTCAAAGAATCTCTCCTCCAAAGAATTTGCTTGTAGTGGTTCTGTGGGCTTAGTCGAAATCATCTCATACAGGTGACAAGTGTACGGCTCTGGCCTTAAAGCTGGTCTATTTCATGTGCTGTCCCTACTCTCCATTTCTGCCAGCGGAAATTCCATCTCTTGCCTGCCTTCATGTGGTGCTGATAAAGTCCTTCCTGTACATTAGAATTCCTGTTTTCCTTTAAGCAGCAGCAGGGTATTGGGAATGATCAGGAAAGGGGAGGAGGAACAGGAGAAGAATACACTCAGCAAAGTAGCATGAGCTGTAACTCTCGGTTTGCTTCGCATGTCCTGTGAAACAAATAGTTCTTTCAGGAAAAAGCTTTAAAGCTTTAAAGCTTCCATGGAGTCCATATAAAAGTCCTTTCTGGTTTATTGTTTCATTTTGTTGTTGTTTGTGCAACTTAATGCAAAATTGACCATTTATTAGATATTGATGCAGTGATTAATATTACTGTCTGTTGGTTGTATAATTAGCCAATGACAATTTTGAGAGTTCACTCAGGCTGTTTCAGGGCAATGCACTTGAAAGGAGCAAAAAGTGGTCTCATACATTCTTGACTCTGTGGAGTTTTTTAAAAAAGAGTCACTGAGCTTTGCAGATGTTAATGTTCTGAAGTATTTAGTAATCAAGAACAATGGGACCTACTTCATAAAAGAGTATGCCCCTATTAAGATGGCAAAAGGAAAAATCACAGATTTTTAAGCAAGCTTTATTTACTACCTTTAAAAATTAACTTTATTGAGGCATAATTTGTATACAATTAAAATGCCCTCATTTTAACTATCTATTTCAATTGGTTTTAACAAATGTAAACACTGATGTAACTATCACCTCATCAAGATTCTATAGCGTGGTACCTATTGCTGAAAAGACAACATACTATAGCATGGCATCTATATATGCCTAGTTCCACAAATACTAATATGTACACATTTTTTGTCTCTCTGCACTTTTCCTCTTGGTTCCTCATTTATGGTCGAAATGGTAATTGTGGAAAAATCCCTTGGAATCCTGACATCAGAATCCTGCATCTTGGCGAGATCACGATGATGCAACCTCTACCCACTCAGCAGGCACCCCAGGGCCCTCCAGTGGGGGTCATGCTTCTCAGAGTGGAGACAACAGCAGTGAGCAAGGTAAAAGGTCAAGCATTTTTCTTGTGCAAAGTAGGCATGACTAAGATAACTTTAATATTTTATATCATCAGTACTTCTGTCTCCCTGTGAAGAGGAGAGTGGTAGGTTAGGGAGCATAATCAGCTGCTATTTAGAGAAATGCTATTCCCTCTCCTTAACTTACATTACTTAAACAACAACAACAAAAAATCAGAGTGAGATGTCTAGTCTTTAAGTAGGCACCACACTAACAATTGATTAATTCTGCCAGTTCTTTTACAAATTTGGTTATCTACATACACTTCTGTGTGTATGTGAGTAAAGAGGATGATAGACCTTCTTAGCAGCTATGATAATACAGTTTGAATTATACTATAAAACAGGATATTTTGTTTGTAGTACCCACTGTAACAATTCTCTGTAATCAAGCAATGATGCCTCTAAAGCACATAAGATGCAAAAATCTATTCTTTTTATCACTGGTAGTACTGCACGAATTTTATATGAAATCTTATCTTGGGAGGGTGAATTTTGAAAATTTTAGAAGGTTATTTGTTTCTATTCAGCAGACATGGTGACTTTTATCACAAGTCCTAAAAACTTTGGAATCATCAGAGGTTAAGGGGGATGTCAACTGCAGATGATAAGGAAGTCTAGTGTAATTTAGAATAAATTTTATCATTTAAAACTCACCTATTGCACTACAGCAATTAAATATTGGTAGGGATGACTCATATTGCTAAAATGATAATTTAAAGGAAGATGCATTATTGAATGTGGGCCAGGAGAGTGTATAGATTTTACTTTTTAATATTTTACATTAGATGGTGTCTAATCTCCTAGGTCTATTTCATCTCTATTATGACTGTGTTTATGGCCACAATATTTAAGTATTAGACAGTCTTCCAAGTAGAGGACAGTTTAACAGCTTGAGCTGTAGTTATATATGCCATTTAAAAGAAGATGGTTGATGTAGAGTGAGTGTCTTCACTCCTCCAAGTTTCCGGCCATGGAATTTGGATTCCTGGTATTCTAGTAGAGTCTGGGAAAATGTCCCTTCTGGGATACCATTAACTTGTGAATGGGTCCAAATTAGAATCTAGGTTTAAACAAGTTGCAGCTGAATACTATCAGATGGTAAATTGTAAAAGAGTTTGTGAATCATATCTTTTGAGGCTTTATATACTGTTTTTATTAGACCAGTTAGATTGTATATAAGACAACTAAACTATATGATATGTCAAAGATAACGTGTACATAACTTTAATGAATCTGCAGTGCAATGGCTTAATTGCAATTCGATGTCATGGTGTTGGACTGACTTCTCAATGTGGTCGAATCTGGCAAGCTTTCTATGACACCACCCTCCCTACCACCCCAAATTGCTTAGACATAAAGAGTGAAATTTATCTATTAATAAAAACAAAACACTCTAAACACTGTAAAAAAGAGGGGGAAAGGAGAAGCAGACTTAATAGTCTAATGAGGCTATCTTCCAAAGACTTGTGTGTGAGGCTCGCTTTGACCTTTCACTTTGCTCAGGAGCCCAGTGCTTCATTTTTCACATTCTTGCAATTACGTTAACGCTTCAAGCATTTCTGACTCCGAGTCAGCTAGCAACACCAGGCATAACTCAACACTGTGAGTTTTTCTCCTCTCTGTAGATTCATTAACAGGTCACCAAGGTCCCAACTGAAATTTAAAACTGACTGGTTCTGTTGGGTTGGTTGAGTTATGGCAAGGGAGATAGCAGGAAAGGACCAGTGAGAAGGGGAGGGGGAGAGAGAAACCCTGGGGTTTGGAGCACGGAATAGTTGCAGCAACGGGCAAGGCATGGAGTTTTATCATTTTGGTTAGTTTTGTTCTGTTCTTGTTGGTTGTTTCTTCTTCTTCTTCTTCTTCTTCTTCTTCTTCTTCTTCTTCTTCTTCTTCTTCTTCCTCTTCTTCCTCCTCCTCCTCCTCCTCCTCCTCCTCCTCCTCCTTCTCTTTCTTCTTCGTTTGTTTATTTTTTCAATCAAGAAAGAAAAAACTTCAGACAGATATATTGGGTAAAAACGATATGTACAAACTCTATGTTGTGGGTAGCTGCACCCACTTATCTGATGTTGAGGATTTGATCCCTGTAGGATTTTGTTATTTTAATCACACCTCAATGGACATGGTAGCTTCTGTGTATGAGTACTAGGAATTCAGTCATTTTACTGTATTAAAATATAAGGGACAAAAAACATTGTGATTCCTATAAAATGGAAAATGTTTTGGCATGGACAATTTCTTACCTGGCTTCCCATATCAGTGGTTCCCAAAACACATGTTTAAGCGTATTTTGTTTTTTATAGCAGACTAGAAATTTTAAAGGCCAGACTCAAGGGTGCTTTGTCATACTTGTGCCCATATTAGTCTTTAAACATATTTTCAAGATATTTTGATATTTTGTCCCACGGAAATGTCTAGAGTAGCTTTCTGTGGGAAAGATTAATTATCTGCTTCAGGGCAAAGTCAACAAAGATATTGACTGAAATCACATATGCTTATCCTAGGTTAACTCTGAGGGTTGATGTATAATGAAAAACCTAAGAGGAAAATTTATGTTCTTAGTATTAAACATATTATAATGTTTCATTGGAAATCAAGTTTGTAGTTTAGAAAAGAGTTTTCTTGCTTATTCATAATTTATTAGCACAAGAGGCATATGGAAAACTGTAAAATGATTCAGTTTCAAAACAAATTATGATAAACAGAAAAAAAATAGGGATGGATTGTACTAAATACAGTGTTTTCATACACATTTTAAATTAAACTTTAATAGCCATATGCTATAAAACAATACATGTATTTACGTTGCTATATATTTTTTTTGAATATTTTTGCTAAAATTATTCATACAAATTTTTACTTTGGAGCATAAAAATACCTCATTTTATGACTTGATAGTGAAAGTGCTACAGTTACATAGGTGAAAGGTCATATTTTCCTCATTAGTGTTTGTGAACAAACAAAAAGGAGGGGGAAAAAATCAAATTTTTAAAATCCTGTAAGAAACAAACTTGATAAAATGTAAAACTTGACTCTACTGTATCTTTCAAATAGCACGTGCCTAGCAGTAAACTATATAAATATGAACCAGACTTTCATTCACTCTGGTTTCTTTTGCTAAAAGCAGCCAAAGGGAGGGAGTTTGTCTTGTTAGTCATATTAGAATGAAGAAAGAAATCTGGTTCTTCAGGGAAGAATTAGGGTACAGACTAGGGAATCTAGGAAAGAAACCGGCTGTCTTTGTGTCTGGCTTCCCATCAGTAAAATGGGGCTTGATAATAAGGCTTGGGGTCCCTAATTCTATACCTGCTGAGTCAAAAGCTGCTTTGTATTTCATTGTATATTTTACCAGAGTAAAGACTAAGAAGCAGCCCCCTTGTTCACAGAGCACTTTGGGAGCCTTAGATGAAAGGCACAATATATGTACAAAGTATTATTATCATTGATGGGTTTGTGTAACTCCCATTAACGCTGATGGAAGTTACGCATGTGAATTGGCAAGAGAATAGACCCCTCAGTGTTTAGAGCACATGAAATTTACATTTTTTCCAGTGCTGTAATTGAGATGTTGACAAATTGGAGAATATTGATGAGCCTTTGTTTTAAGTATTTCGTGCCAAGTTTGTTTTATTTTTCCTGGTTTGAACAATGGTATGGGTTCAGCAGCAATGAATAAAGAGGGTAGAGTAAAGATAACTTTGTATTTCAATATTTTGATGTGCCAATATGAAATGAATTGTCTTAGGCAAATGGAATATGCTGTTTTAATCATTAGCTATGCATGAAAGAAAAATTGATGTTGACATCTTTGCTGTAAAATCGTTGTAATGGGGCCTTCCTTACAATTCATTTTTGTAAAATTCATTTTGTACATTTTGCAGCAATTGAACAATCCCTGCACTGTGAATAGGCAGGATTCCCAGAAATACCGAGACAGTTGGCCCAGTAACTGCTGAGCTCACACTGCACACCACACGCACGTTAACCATACTGTTGCCAGATCCAGTTTAACCTAGATACATTAGCCTTCCAGCATCTATATGTCTCTGATCTTTCAGGGTACAGGGCTGTGCAAGCCAGCCGAGTTCTTCCCAACTCTACCACCTACCAAACCCCTCCATTGAAGTCCTTGTCTATCATCCAAGCGATATAACTAGAATTCCATTGCTAGATATTTATTTTTCATACAATATTTAACAATCATGATATTGAAACCTAAAAATACCTCCCTTTATATTTAAATATATATAGGTAAGCAAGCATCTAAATTGTCTTATGCTTTTGAGTTTATAATGCATGCTATAGTTATGAAATAGTGTTCTTCCCCGCCAGAACATTCCAGTTACATATTTAAAGGATAAGGGGAATCACAAACTCACTTACAGTAGGTCCTGAATATGTTCTACTGGGATTTCTTATTCAGTCTAGGAAAACTCTGTCAGTGGAATGTTTTCATAGTGGCGGCAATCTCTTTAAAATAACCCTAAATACAATATGACAGATGCCATCTGGCATAATCTTTTGCTAGTTGCTTTTAACTTTTATTTTTCCTAGAGCTAAGTTCATCCAAAACTGGTCACTTACTATTACAATAAATACAATGACATTTCTTTTCCTTCCTGTCCCTTTAATTGCATCAAAAATTCTCTGAGAATGCAATTGATAATTGAACATTGTCACAGAAGAGCTGTTGCATATAGAATATTTACATTACATTTTCATTCTTTCTCCCTACCCCCAAAGTCAAAAAGTATACCATTCTTTAACTATCGGCAAACATCCAAATAATTTCTGTTGATTTTCTCAGGACTTTTTAGAAGAGTAACCTAACCATTAGAAATAAAATGATACAATGAAACTCTTGTAACAAATAAATGTTCTAGGAGCATGTAATGTTGCTCGTAAATGCTTAAAAGCTTTCTATAATTGCTGTTAATTTTGAGTAATTTCTTCCTATATGTATCAATTTACTTGAAAAACCCAGAGTTGGGATTTCTAGATTTTTTTTAAATTTAGTCATGTAAAGGGATGTCTCCTGATGCCAGTTAGAGTTTAATTTAG
This sequence comes from Macroglossus sobrinus, assembly GCA_004027375.1. Lineage (NCBI taxonomy): Eukaryota > Metazoa > Chordata > Mammalia > Chiroptera > Pteropodidae > Macroglossus > Macroglossus sobrinus. Next base: position 20,715 of record PVKZ01002027.1, read on the forward strand.
AGTAGTAATTAAACTTGAATACTGCCTCATAAACAAAAGATAAACAATAAACCAGCCACGTTCCCTGCTGTTTCATAGCTTTCTTTCCCAGATGTTTTAGCCTGATAATTTTTACACAGTGAACTACCTAACATGGAGTTTTGTGGACAGAGGTCGAGAATGAGCTTTTTTCTTTCTTTCTTTCTTTCTTTTTTTTCTTTTTGGTAATCCTTTTTCCCCTCCAAAAAGCAAAATGCAAGATTTCCCACTATTTAGATTTTTTTAAAATTCTGATAAAATAAATATTTAATGCAGATGTGCTCTAAAGATAACTCTAGTTTTTTTCTTATTATTTTTTGTCTTTAGAACTAATCTTGTCATGAATGTCTTTTATACTTAGTAAAGAGGAATATACTTTTATTTAAGTAAAATCTTGATCATAAGTCAGAGAAAGAAAAGCTTGACAATGGATAATTTTTCTTCTCACCCCTTTCCCCTGCTTTCCACCCCCATGCATTCTCCCCCATGACGACCGTTAACTTTATGTCTGTACTCTTTCTTGAGCTATAAGGGTTTCTCTGTCCAGTTCTGGACCCTTCAATATCAGCCATGATCTTTCTAATTGTCAGGTACTAGTGGGCCGTTCAATGCAGAAGCCATGTTATTTTCACTGGGTGGGGTAATTACTGAAAGCTGAGAATAGCTGCACTAAAGACAGAGGGATACTTTCATGATCCCATTAGCATAAGAGTGGGTAAATTATTCATGCCAAGTGAGGATTCTATGGGGAAAAGTATAGTTAATGCACATAGTTTTTAAATGTATCCCTTTCTGCTCTGAGACTAAATTCTTGTTGGAATCAGTTCTCAGACATTTACGGGAAAGCTCTGGTGGCGTGTTAGATGCAGTTCATCTCTCTCTGTTTGCAGCGCTCTCAATAGAGACCATCTGGCAAAGATCCAAAAGGTGATTAAACAAAATGATCAGCTCTTGTTGCTGTGTTACATGTCCAATACTCTGGATTAAAAAACATGACCCACGACAGTCAAGCTAACGTCATGCCGCTTCCCCTTCCCCCTCCCTTTTTCGCGTAAGAATTCAGATGGTCCACAAATGTGTGTGCCATCTTTGTGTCCTTATGGCCCATAATCATGAACAGGTTGTGCAAATGGCTCTTTCTGTAGCACTGTCTGTTCCAGCAGCATAGAAGCATTTCGTATTAATTGGGTCAGTCTAATATTCATATTGACATGGGGAAAAATTACTAAAATTTATTATAGCAGACAATGAATATGTGTGCTTTTCTGCCATGAGGGAAGTGAAATCTGACAACTGGCTTGTGCAACTGATTAATTTTTCTTGAAACCTAGAGAAAATCAAAGCATGAAAAACTGTCATTTTTCTGAAAACAGTGCACACCCTGTGTAACTAAACAAAATGGATTGGGTGGGGGACGTTGGGAGAGCTTGTGGAAATGAGCTCTGGTTTTAACGCCATAATCAGGGATGAATTTACAGTGCCATTCAGAGGTATCCTCCCTCCCCATAAACAAGCTGATAATCACAGGGAAGCTGACTTCCAATTAGCTCTTCCTTCCCTCACATGGATCAGGGTGTTTATATGTCTTCCTTAAGCTTTGATATGTCACTGCTGAGTTGATACATCGCATGTCACAATCAAAAGTTTGGAAATAAAATGTTTTATTATGAGGAAATCCTGCTAATAAGCAAGGTAATTTTCAACCAATCATTTCATGATCGAGTTAAGGTAAAAATGCCAAGATTTGTGACTGAGGGACAGATGTATCTTATCTTTGGGGGTTTACACCAAATGCCAAGTAGAAATATAAATTGGACAAACCAGACAATGTGAGGAAGTGATCGAAGAAATATTGAGACGAAATCTTGGAATGAATTATATATGTATATTTATAACAATGCCGTGCATTACTTGCATGTCACATTTGCATAAGCCTGAACTTTGATTATATTAAGGGGCGGTTTAATGTATGTTAGTTAAGGCATTCAAAATACAAGACTTAGGTTTTTCAGAGATTATACCTGACCACTTAGTATTGTAGAAATGAATGAACTATGACTGATATTATAGGCCAAATTTGAGTGCAAATGTCAAGAAAAGATAAAGAGTAAAGCAAAAGGGAAAAAATTCTTAAAAACCATTTTAAAACATCATTAGTCTTTGTCAGCATCCCTTTCTAAGGGAGGTGAAAGCTGTAGGTTAGAAATACAGCTGGGTATAGTACTCAGGGAGGGGAAGTGAAATTCCCCTTGAGTCAGTGCAGTGTGGCAGATGAAAGGGACTTACATAGCCTTGGGGGTCTTAAGGCTATTATAGGGCAACTCATGCTCTGTTATCATGCTGATTTTTCAATTGATTTTTGGCTGAACAGTACTTGTTGAAGCCCTCCAGAGCATCAAACATAGCCTTTTGGTGCTATACATTGTAATACACGTGTTCTTTTTTCCCTTCATTATCTTTACTTTGGAAGAATAGTCTTTAATGACGCCATGTTATTTTTTCCCCCTTTCCTCTTTCTTTCTATTCCTACCCTCAAAGAGTTTCTTGAAATTCATATTGTTTTTTTTTTTTCTTTTTTGGTAGGGGGAATGTGCAGTGGGAGAATAACTTTTTATTCATCTTCCTATGTTGACATTTGTTTTTAATTTGGCCTCTAAAAATATTTTGATGTCATAGCAGATAATATAAACTATTTTTATCTACCAATTTTCTCTCTCAGTAGTCCTGAATTACTCAGTCATTTCCTAATGACCAGCAAGAAAACAACTATGGGATTTCACTAAAATCTAGTTCCTCATTAAAATGGAAGTGAAGCATTTTAGTATCCTTTCTATATATATACAGTGATAAAGTCCCTCTGTTTACTGGGAGAAAAAAAGAAGAAAACAATGAATGGAGACATAGAAGAAGTACGTCCCTGCCTTTCTTCTGCCTAGGAAACTCTTTCGTCATCTCCTCCCTGAAGCCTTCCCGATTTGCCCAGATATAGGCCAGTGTTTCCTTCTCTGCACCCTTGTGGCATTTTCTTCCTCTATAATACCATCTGTCACATTTTGTGTTGTAATTATTTGGTTTCTTTTCTCTCTTCTAGCTTTTCCAAAGCAGGGATATTCACTTATTCACCTGTCTAGTAATAATAGGTTCACTTTTGAAACAGTAAACAAAACCCACAGATTTTGTGCTTATCAACTCTGTGATGTGCAGTGCATCTGAACATAAATGAAGTATTTTGAACATATCAGTATATTCAATCAAATCCCTCAAGTCCTTAATAAATAATAAAGATTAAACTCTTTTACTGAAATTTTGTTGTATACAACACTGCTTTAAATTTAAGTCAATGGACCATCAACTTAAACTTAGAATTCTTTTGGTTATAGGTAGATCTTTAAATTTTAGATTCTTATTTTAAGTAGTATTTTAGGATACTTAAAATGGGTTATCTTATTTGCCCTTCATGTGTCTTAAATTATGTACATATGTTCAGAATTTGGAGATGGGTTTTTTCTTCATTATGTTATCTACAAAAAAGTAAGTGTATAGATATATGTCTTTTAATGTGATGGCAAACCTAGTAAGGAAAATTGCTTAATGTAGCAAATAGTTTCCTATGATGAACTCAGGGTCCATTTTGCTTGTATTCCTTGTTTAGGATGAGATTGACTTTGGGGGATGTCATTGGTCTTCATATACAGGTAAAGAGTCTGGAAGTAATTCTTGAATTTTTAGGCCCCACATGCTTTTCTTGATTTCCCACATATGTCCTCCAGTTTTTTTCATAGTTTGCTTTTGTGTAAGTTTAATTATTTCTAGTGATGCCAGCAAAACTTTGTAGTGAGCTCTTTTTCATCTACTTGGGGTTCTGTCTAGAATCTTGAGCTGTAAGTCAAGAAGACTGTGCGCTCAGGTCAGGGTTGCCCTGAAAAGGACACAGACTTAGGAGGAAGGAGGACATGAATTCAAATTCCATTTTGACTCAATATCTGCCAGATTCAGTTTCTCCACCTACAATGTGGGGGTGGGGAGGTGGGAGGAAATCAGCATGCCTTCAGGGTTGTCCTGGAGAGTATATTAAGTGAGAGTCCATGTTTTAAGCACCGATGCCTGGAACCAGCCACTGTTAGATCCTTTATTCTTCTCTCACCATGTCATATGCTTACATGAACTCTATGGCCATGAATGAGTCACTTAATCTCTTTGGACTTTTGCTTACCTGTAAAACAGGACTGAATTAAATGATCTCTTCAATCTAAACCCCAGGAACCTAATGTTTATGTTCATGGGTCTTATTTTTTTTAACATAGAGAGAAGCTGAAAGATGTTTTGACTTATATCAGGGGTGTAACATGAGCATTTTTATTCCCTTGATTTTACAGGCTAGTTATAATAGGTAGTGGAATAACTTTTTTTGTTTTATTGCTCTTGTTTACCAGGAGAATTTTTTTCTCTTTATAGTTTGGCAAGAAAATAACTAGGCTTTAGAGTTCATTTTCTGAGGATGGTAGAATGTCACAATTCAGATGTAGGACATTTGAGGTGGTGTATTAATATCAAACGACTGTTCAGTCAGATAAATGTGAGGTGTATTTTGTAAACACAGAGCAACTTTTCCATTATCCATTATCTAATCAATTAGAACCTCTCTGAGTTAGAATTTCTATACTTCACAAGTAGAATGATAATCATTACAGAGGCTGAAACTGTATTCTCTCCTGAAATATATTCCAAAAGTCTAAATAGTTTTCAGGAGAATTTTACAGTTAAATATATTTTACTGGGTTCTAATTATTTTTAGACTAATAAATCATAAAAGATATAGCTGATTGCCCTTCAGTCAAAAGAGTATTTGCTTCTTCAAAACACTTATTTCTTAGCCTTTGCTACCAGTTAGAGGTGTTGCTGTTGCCTCAAAACCAAACATTCATTTTTTTAAGTTTGAAGATTTACAAAAGTAGACTAAGAGTGTAAAATTTCATATTTCCTCTTCCAACTAACATTTGTAATAAATGCCATCCACTAAAATAAAAACTCCAAAATTTCTATGTACTAAATGTAGAGGATGAAGAAAAGTTGATAAATCATGGATTATTGAAAGCCTGTCAGATTTACCTCGTGGGTGTCCTTTATGACAGATTGTTGCACATTGGAGCAGATATGTAGGCACACACGTCTGTCTGGAGGCAGGAAGCCCCCAGCCTCTCAAGACCTCTTCTGAGTGAGTGCTGCTTAAATTCAATACACAAAGATACTCATTGAGCAAGGTACTCTGGGAATAAAAATAAGGAAATTACAAGGGTCCCTGCCTTTAATAATTTACCATCTCCTAGGAGGTGGGGGTGGGGGCAAATATATCAATGGCAAATATATCAATAACTTGTATGCAAAACAGTTATTCATTTTGGAGAGCATGGTTCAAGGAAGGCTTGCTGATGTGGAGGCAGTGTGGTATAGAGAAGGTAGCAACTTTGGAAACAGGTAGCTCTGAACACTCACTTCACCCTGACACTTCAAAGCAATAACCTTTCCAAATGTTTGTTTCTTCACCTGTAAAATGAGAAGAGTAACTATCTCACAGGACAGTTGTTAGGATTAAATAAAATTTGGGCTTTAAAAAATTCTGGGTTGGTGACTACTGATGGAATCCCAAAAATATTTCCTTCTTTCAACATTTATTGACCACATAATTGGTACCAAGCACTTCCTAGGTGCTAAAGATACAAAGCGAGTAAGATGTGTTTCCTCTCTTCTTCATACTCTTTAATAACTTGGAAAGGTAAACAAATCAATATACGTGCTGCTAATACTGTGTATAACATGTAAGTTATAAGGTATGTCAGAAGAGAAGTTGATTAATTCTTTTTAAAATATTTGGAGTAGCCTTCTCAGAATTGGGGAGGGTTCAGAGGTTTTGGTGGCCTTCAGTGAGTGTTTCCAGGTGAACAAGGCACGGAGAGTATGAGGAGCAGATGGAACAGCCAAGGCAAAGGCCCAGAAGTGTGAAGCAACATAGTATGTTCAGAAAGACGACCAGACTGATATTGCTGTTTGTGTGAGAGACTACATGGAGAAAAGGGTGGCTGGAGAGGCAAGTAGGAGCTTGTATGTGAAGATCCTCATTTACCATGGTAAGAAGCTTATACTTAATCCTCTAGAGCTCTGTTTACCAAACCTTACCAGGGATAAGTAGCTCCTAAGAGGCATGTAAATACAGATTCCCGGGCAGACCACAGACATACAGAATCAGGGTCTCCATGTATGGTAATGGGAGTCTGAATTTTTATTCATGCCCTAGGAAAACCCTGCTCTGGGATCTGGGGAACCCATTAAAGAAATTTAAGCAAACAGAGTTCATAATGAGATTTACTTTTTTAAAAAAGCTCTTTTAGAATATGGAGAATACATTTGAGGGAAACAAGACTAAATATAGAATAAGGGCTAATAGTCCAGAAGACAGAGGAGGACTGTTTTAAGGCAGTGGCAATAGAGATGGAGGGGAGATGACACGTAGAAAGAAGGGAAGGGGACAGAGTCCAAAATAACATGCACACCTTTCCTGCATTGAGCAAGGTACTCTGGGAATAAAAATTAGGAAATTACAAATGGAGGCGCTATAGTCTAGATAGTTTTCTTTTTCTCTGCTGTGAGTTTTAAAGCATGGAAATAGATCAACCAATGGAGGGGGAAAAATATTCTATTTGTACTTATAAAGTTGTTGAAGTGGAAATTTTTGGTGCATGTTGGGTGAATAATAATTATTTTGAAGGCATAAGATACTTATGGCTGTAACATAGTGGTTAAAGATGCGGCCTTTGGCTTGGCCTGCTTGCTTTAAAATCCTCAGATCTGTCACTTGTCATAGGCAAGTCTCGAACCTTCCACATTGTATCTGCAAAATGAGAATAATAAATAATATTTAATCTAACAGATTTGGGGGGATAGGGATTAAATGATATGGTCTATATAAAATGACAGTAACTTTATGCTTGGTTCATAGTAAATAAAACATTATAAATATTTTTTATTTGATAGTTGCCTTTAAAATAGCTTTTTTACTTCCAGTTGAAAAAATAGCTGAAAACTGGCCCTATGCAATTGACATCATGATGAAGAACCTAAAAATGAAATTCTGCATTTATACCTAGGAAAGGAAACTTATTGCTTATAAAGCTACAAGAGCATCTACCTGCCCTAAGCTCAGCTTTAAACCCTCCACCAGACCCAAGTTCATTTAGTTGGAAGTAATTCCTTTCTTTTGAAGTCCTATTCTACATTTCTCTGATTCTCTCTTCTGACAGTCAGGTTTTCTCTGTGCTATCATAATTGGCCACATGTCTCACTTATTATCTTGTTTGACTGTAAGATTCTTGAGGACAGTTTCTGTGTCTTAGGCATCTTCTTCTTCACATGGTACTAACATAGGAGGCCTTCAGTAATAATTTATTTTCTTTTCTGAAAGGAAGATTGGGTCCATATTGTGAAGGACATTGAATAGCAGGCTGGGAAGTTTGTGCTTGATTTGGTAGGTAATAGGGACCTATTGAAGATTCTTGAATGGGGGTAGTGACATAATCGCCTTCCTTTTGAATGCCAATGACGAATTCTTCACTAAGTCTTCCACAGTCAAAATAGCAGACCCATATGCTTGCCTGAAATACTGTTTATTTGAAGAGTAGATATTCTTTTGAATGAAGAAGCAAATTTCAAGTAGCTTTAGAAAAAAAAGTTTCAACATTCTCTCTAAAGTAATTTAAGCACTTAAATTATTGTGATTGACAAAGATCTCAGGTATATAACATTATTCTCAAAGCTTATGTACAAGAACAATTTTAAAAAGCTTACGTACAAGAACAATTTAAATTTTTTTTATAGCATTGTTGCAATTATTAACAAGTGGAAATGACTCAGCAGGATTGAGTAAATATATCTAAGGATATTTAAATCGACATTACTTTAAAAAAAGAATTTTGTGTTTAAATAAATTGAAGCTAGATTAGAGCAGAGTTTCCTTTAGTACAGGAATTTTCAGATCCTCTGACTTGCTAATGTGAATTTTAAGTCTGCAAAATGGAGAAATCAGTTCTTCCCAGACTCACTTAACCATCGAAACCCTTTTGTGCATTATCTCTGGGGACCAATCTTCCTTGGAACACACTCTGGAAAACACTGTCTTCAACTGCTTCTTCCATTGAGGTACTTTCATAGAGGGTTTAATATCCTAGGGAGTCTTCTTGCATCTTGTATTTAAGAGGTAGGTCAGCCTGTGCTCAGGATCAATTTTCAGCAGTGTAAAAAGCAATTTCCTCAATGGCTAGAAGCTTTGTGGACTTTAGCTATATATACTTGCAAGGAATGTTCTGTTAACCCAGTTATTCTTGTAGTTATAGTTCGTTGTATTAATCAAACAATGTTTCCTGAATATTCTTTGAGTGTTTGGCTCAATGCAAGCACATTTGATTACAACCTCAAAAATTTATAAATGAGGATCCCAGCAGAATCTCATGATGAGTTGTATTAATAGTTTCATGTGTAGTGTGTGATGTACTTTCCTTCCTCAAAAGCAAACATTTTTTTTTTTTTTTAGAGTAGCCACTGAGTTGGAGGCTGGATGGTAAATCTGTGGAGTGGGGAGGAGGCGAGGAGGAGAGAAAACCATCTTTCCTCATTTGAGAGGATGGCTTGGGTCCTCCTTATTTCAGATGGTGAGCAATGGACCAGATACACTGTCCACCCATTGAGGAGTTTCCGGAAAACAGAGCTGCAAAATCCCAACCTACCTGAATCTTGCTGTTCTAGGATTTCCAGTTCAGCAGAATGTTAGAACTGGTTGCCACTAGGTGGGTGGCAATAAAATATTCGCCGACTCTTCATTGTTTGAAGGTGCAGGGAGGCATCAAGTTCAGGGACATTCAGGAGGTCTAGAATTGTGATCTTTCTTGGTCATGGAGTGAGAGGAAAACCTTCTGCATTCATACATTTTACTCCTGAGTATTGTGGCAGGATTACCCACATCAGCGTGTCACCCCTTTTTGGTTGTAGGAGGGAGAATTAGTCTGGGCACACCTTGTTTCTCCAGCTTTGAAATGAGCAAAAGGCTATTGATATAACTAAGGCTATCTTTGTAGTGTGGTGAGAAAAAGCCTGATTTTTGTCTTGTTTGTCAAGAAGTTTTTCTACCCAAGTTTGAACTTGTTAGAGCAGTTAGCTCAGAAAATTGCAATATTTCCAAAGGATGTTATTATTTGTTGAGAGGAACATGGACCTATTTGGAGAGCCAATCATCTTTAATATCATAAGTCAACTTGCAAACCTGAGAGTAGAAACGCAGGTTTACTGTTCTTTATCCATCCAGATTTTGATGCTTCTACACACATGATCAGTACATCCCAGCATAGTTATCAGCCACTCAATGGATGAGAGCTTTTGCCATATTTCTTATGATAAATGGAATTCTAGTTGTGTAGTTCTGCCAGTATAAAGCATGAGTTGCTTTCAGCTGGCAAAAATTAAAAAATAAATAAATAAAAAATAATTGGACCCTGGCTGAAATAAATTATGCTGAAAAGTAATGTGTCAGACTTTTTAAAAATTAGGGAAAAACAATGGTATGCTTACACATTGCTGCTGTGTTGCTCCATATGTTGGGCATTTAAGGCAGAAATATCAGGAATGTTTCCCTTTGAACTTGCCAGGGACCTTGAAACCTGCTGCTTTGTAGGTGGCTAGTGAAAGCCCTGAGTTAATGGACATCTTCTTGCCTCATAAAACATTGCTCTAGAGACAGTAATCTCTGAAGCTGTGACATTTTTTTTTTTCATCTGCATGGATGTGCTTCCTCCTCCTTTTTTTTTTTTTCTTACTTTTTTACTTACTTAAACTTACTGGCCTCTTTTTAGACATGTTATCTGATAACATTTTCTGAGTTTTTATGGCACTCTGACAGCAGGAGGTAAGGAAAACAAAAGCAGAGAAATCAATCTTCATTAGGGGGAGGCTCCCTCACCTACTGCTTGCTCCATAGATCAGTTCTCTGTATTGCCCTCATCTCTAACAAAATTCTCTGTACATAGTTTGTGATAAAGAGACATTGGTTGAATAAATTGTTTCAATTTGACAATTGACTAATAGCTAATCATTTGTAATAACTTAGTAGATGCTGTTAGCATTGACCAGTGTTTAATGCCTCATGAGGAATGTTAGCACACCAAAAATTGTTGAGTTTGTCAAAGAGTCAGTCACCAAATCTGTGATGGCTTTATTAGATGGAATTGAGTAGAGGTACAGGAAAGCAGGGTCATGCCAAATCCTACAAATTAAAGGAAGTGTTTCTATGCTCTATGGAGAAATTATAATTCAAAATTAAAAAGCTCATAACTTTGTTTTTAAGAACATGGAGTTAGACCTAGCTCTGAATCCTGACTCCCACACTCAGTGTGACCTTTGGTGACTTATTTAACTTCTCTAAGCCTAAATGTCCTCATTTATAAAATTAGGATTAGCACACCTATATAGAGATGTTGGAAGAATTAAATTAAATCATGTATTTGAAGCTCTAAGTGGCAGATCAGGCATATATAATACAACATGCTCCATAACAATATGCATAAGACCATTGACTCTTAATTAGGTTGGGGTCCGTAGCTTGAACTTTATGTCCATATCACTTTTTTTGAATTTCTATTTCAGGATACAGTATAATGTAATTTCTAAATAATATGAGAATAAACTAAGGTAATAAAAGATAAGTACTTTGCTTTTCTATTTTCCCCTGGTTCTTGTCCTCTCTCACACAGACATGCAGACAGGGTTTGTAGGCAAAGGAGGCTCAGGACAGGGGTAAAAATCTGGGAGAACTATGAAGCCAAAATTCTCAGTTTCCTGTGTGCCCCACTTCACTGTTAAGTCAAATATTGTCCTACTCTTTTTTTTTTAACCTTTTTTTATTTTTTATTATCTACTTAAAAGCCAGAAGGGAGTGAACTCAGTTGACCAGATTCTGAATATGGCTTTTCCACTTAGCCTGTGGAAGGCACAGTCTGGCACACTTTGGGGAGGCCTTGAGGTTATGGGCTCGAACACTAGAGTTTCTGAAAGAGCCTGGGCAAGCTTCCAGCCTTAACTACCTGTAACCGAGTTTGTATCTTGTAAGGGAGTTTGGTGGAATGCATGAGATGATAATGTATGCCTGGCATATAATAACCATCTTTTAAATGTTAGTTGTTATTAATATCATCACCTCTGTAAGCTCTCCCAGACTTACCTTATATCTCTGTGTGATGAGAACAGTAGGAGATTCTTAGGTCTTTTCCAACTCTACCATCCTGTATCTATTAAGTTTTAAATAATATCATTCAAAGTCCAAATTATATCTCCAAAATGATACCTTATGTTGAATTTTACATTTCTCTTTCTCAATACATTATTCCATAAAAATATTATTTGATTACCCCAGAAATTTTCAGGTTTATATCCATTTTCTAGATGAGGCAGCAAACTTGGCCTTGAAAAGGGTCAATTACTTGACTGTCACCATAAAGAAAGGGTGCTGAAGAATTAAGACAAGGCCATTTTTTTTTCCTGTTCTTTACCTGCAAAGTGTGTTTTGCATAAAGAGACATTTAGTTCACAAACGGTGTAAAATTCAATGATAGCAACTGACTGTCGTGAGAAAGTCATTAAAACTTCCATGTCATCTCTCTAATCAAAAGGCTGCCATCCTTCTATTATGTCTTTATTACAACCTTTTATTTTGGTTTCTTCAACTTACACTGGAGCCTGAGCTCTCACATGCCACTTGTTAAAGATTTTAAATCAGTTACTTATGCTTAGAATAAGTAATCTGTTTTCTACCTATTTTTTAAATGTGTTTTCCACCTATCTTTTTTCATATGGTCAGATCCATAGGTTCAATCTATGAGTAGAAAGGGGAGAGGTCAGAAATTAAATGGACACATTCTATAAAGGCTTAGTTCTTTTTTCCTGTACTTAGAAATGAAAAAGAATATAAGAGGTGCTGGACCATAAAATAATGAGATTGCTTTTCTTCCAAGACTTGCCTGAACTCTAATTTAATAATCAGCAACGTCTTATATAAGTAAATAACACTTATTTGCATTTTACTATTTGCTCTTTGCATCAAACATTCATTGGCTCTGGGGACAATAAGAATTCTGCCACCGAAAGAAAATTTATCAATTCCATTAGTAACATATCTGACTGGATTAAAAAAAAAAATTAGAGCGATAGTGAATATTTCCTATTGTGGTGTTTTAAAAGATACTTTTGTGTGCGTGGAAAAATTTTCTCAAAAAATATTCTTTTCGATTTTCTTTTTAATTTGCTAACCAGCATCACTTAATTAATTACCTCTGCAACCTGTTTGAAGCGCTCACTAGATGGGCTTAAAAAATTAAGTCAGGATGATTTCTTTTTAGCTGTGAGTGGGTTTAATGTCGTGTTTTATCTGGTTTGAAAATATCAAAGTAGTAAAATAAAACCACATTCTGTAATTGAAAGGTACTTCTGCAATATTCAACCGTAGTGTCATAGTGTCAGTCGCATGTATTATTTAAATTCTTCAGATCTTCTGAATTACTTAATGGCATCCCAGTATTCTGAGAAAGTTATTTTCTGCCCCACTATAGAATAAGAAAGAACCAGACAGGGCTTCCTATTCTCTTTGGCAATATTTTTTCTCTAAAGGATTTCTTGACACTCTTTAGTTCTTGACTTCCAGGGCTGTTCCTGACAAATCTCCAGAGATGTATTTCAGTGCCTATAGTAGTACCCAAAGCACGAAGCCACATGCCCAGGTGCTATGACCTCACATTTGATTACCTGCAGTGTACTAGATAAAGTGCTTAAAGTACAGCTTGCCTAGGGGCTTCCATTATGCATTTACATTATGCATTTTCGAAAGACTATACTTAAAAGTGGGACCATGTAAGTAGTTTTAATCTCTAGTTGACCCAATCTTGAAAACTTCTTGTAATATAAGATCATAGGTGACCATAGATATGAGAATATTAAGGCATAACTTCAAAATCATTTAGTATCCTATGTTTATAGTTTTCTATACTTTTGTAAAGCTCTAACAAGTACATTTGTAAATATCTAGTTATCTTTGCATTTGACATTTCAACTGGAATTAGTTGCCTAAGAAATGATAGCAGACAATAGATAATTTATTCCCTCTTTAGAAATGTTGTACTTGTTTGTTGATTTTTTACTCACTGGATTGGGTTTGTGGTTTATAAAGAAGTTAATCCTGACTTTCTTAAAACCTATAGAGTTTCAGGATTTCTTAAAGACAATGGCCTTTGATACTCCAATCCAATAAAATTTCCCATGTGTAAATAATTTCTTGTACCCTCTTTTGCTTAAGTTCTGGGATAATGTCGATGGTGTCTAGGCAGTTCAAATTAAGTTGAGAGTTGACTAATCATTTAATTATTTTGACTAATTAAAATAAAAATCAATATTTTATTTTCAATACCAATAAGAAGTTAACCTAAATTTGTTTTAATTTCTCAGTTCACTTTGTATAAATGTGTTTTATTCTGGCATTTACTATAAAGATTCTAATATGTATTCTTCGTAATGTCTCTTCTAAATTTTTATATATGATATAAATTTTTGTTTGTAATTGTGGGTATTTACAGTATAATAACATGTTATATTTTCACATAATTTACACAGAGATTTCTTATCAATATTATATGCTCACTATAGTACCCCTGTGTTGGCAGTTTGTTTTCAGCATGAGAATAAGTGGATGTGTACGAAGCCATCTTTAATTTTCTAGTTTTCTCCCTATTTCATATATTGTATGGAGACACAGATGAGGCATTTCTCTCTTTTGATTTCTTAAGTTTAGAAAAATTAATATTTTATTTTGGTTACCATAGCAAGTCATCACTGGACCTTAATATCTGTTTATTCTTTGCTTTTAGGAATTAAATTTCTATGCTCAGAAATCACTGCCTAACTTACCATGAAGTACCTTTGATTAAGTTTTTCCCATATTAGACGTTAAACAAATTATTTTGTTTCATACCTTAACCAGTTCTAGTCTAACAACAGATTCAAGCAAGGGTTTTAACTCAGATATTGTAATTTAACACCCATTGGCTAAAAGACAGTACTTCCCTTTATAATAGTTTATTTTTCATGGCCTCCTTATAATGTATCGTATGTTATTAGAGAAGAGAAAAAACTAATGTGATATGTGATATTTCTTGTTTAAGAATTTTAAAGAATGATATGTTGGATCTGATCATTGTCTTTCCAGATGCCAGCTTTGTTTGGTACTACATCTTTATTGTAGCTCGAGAACCATTCGATTATTACCATTTTTGGATTAAAAAAGAGCTAAATCAAGGAAAGTGTCTATATTTGCCCAGATTTTGCAACAATAACAGAATCATCATTATCACAGTCAATATTTGACAACTAATTTATGCCAGAAATTGTAATTTAATCTTCATAACCTCGTGTTGGCTTTTCAGTAGGGAGAAAAGGAGGTTTATAGAGGCTAATTAACTCTCCTTTCTTGGAATATCTAGAAGGCAGCCAGGCTTAGATTCCAATTCAGGTCTGTCTGACCCCTAAACCGAGGCACTTAAACACTTGGCCACACCCTATGTACAAAAAAAGGCCTCAGTGGTATCAGATACTTTTCATCAGCCTAGAAATTGGGGCTGGAGGTTGATTACTCCATCCTGAAAATTTTAGGTGGGTTTTGATATTTTCTGTCACATGTCCAGACATTTCTCTACATTGTTTCATCCATCATAGGGCCTAGTAGCATTGGTGATCATATCTAGGAATCTACCCTCTAAATTATGGTTTGGTGGCAGGTTTCTAATGCCACGTATAATCTTGGAAAATTATTGATAATAAATAGAATTGGCATAAAGAAAAAAAGTTTGCTAAGCCATTATCTTGATGAATGGAATGATGATGAAGTTATAAAAATCACTAGTCCCAAATTTCTTAAGTAGTCTAATAAACATAATGTTAGATCAGCTAAATTGAAAACCTAATGTTCATTAGATCAATGGCACATAACAGAACTAAATAGAAGAAGGTCAATTTGGATAAATTCTTCAAGGGTTCTTAAGTGTAAATTTCATACCATATAGTTGTCTTTACCAGAGTAAAACTAGAATTTGTTAAGGATCACATTGGAATTTCTTCCAGATAGTTGCAGAGGATAAACATGGGTATTTATTTTGATTTTAAATATTTACTGACCTGTTCAATCTCCATGATCATTGAAAGATTGCAAAGTGAGAAGAGACTAAAGTTTCATGTTTCAGTCTTCTAAATGAAAAGTCTCTTGTTGTGGTCTACTCTCCTTTCTATGACCTTATATTTTTGCAGCTGAAATTCCTTATTGATTTTTGCTGCTTATTATTATAACTTTTGACTTCGAAGTAGAGATATTCTCAAGTAGTTTTCTAGGCCTATTTTAGAAATCCTACTTCCTATCTAAAAAGACATGTTAGAATATGTCATACTATAATGATACTTAGGCCCTTGCCATATTTATGCCAGGTGGACATTAGAATTATCCCAGGGGGCATCAGTATGAGGAAAGACCAATTTGTCAGGTTAGTGCCACATGCAAAGTGTGTTGAACTGGAGATCAGAGATCTCTGAGTCATAGGTCATACTGACTTACCTTAGGCATCTGGGTCTTCAGAAATTTCTTGTGTCTTTTATTATACACATTGTTGAGACAGAGTAAAAACATTTTAGTAGGCTTCTGAGCAGATCACTGACACTAGAGTGTCAGGAGCTGCAAGTTCTAGTTTCAGCTATAATTTCTTCTATGATATTAAGGAACTTGTTTGGAAAAATGAAATGACTTATTTTGAATTTACGAAATTGTAATAATTTCTTTTATATTCTACCTGCTTCTTTTAAGCAGTTTTCAGATTTTTTAAACATTCTTTTAAGATGTTTATGGCTGCTGTTTTATTTATAGTGGAGATCCAGATTTCAAAAGTTAAAAGGAAATGGTACTCTTATGAAAAGGATTTTAGAAAAGCTGGTTCTGTAACTACAGATCTTAGTTCCTCCAGCCATCTCTCCAAAGGCCTAGAATTTCTGCCTCCTTGTGTAATTTATTACAAAGAAATAATTTGGGCACTTTGGATTTTTAAAAATGTTAATTGCAATTATTGAAAGATTTGATGCCAGCTCAAGTTCCAAATGAGTAACTTGACAAGGTTAGATATAGTAACAAGCTACTTCTGAAATATTCCTAATGTATTTACAGGGTGGATAACTTTGCAACCAAGGATTCTAATGTGTGGTAGTTTGGTAGGTTTACCTAAAGACCTATATATTAAATATATTTTCCAGATGCAGGTACATCATTGTTTGATATCGAATTTTATGGATTATAAAGAACTAATCCACTTCCTGGGTGAGATGTAAATTAGTCATCTCTGCCCTTGAACACTTCCACTTGTGTGACCCCTTCTTCGGGCGTCTGATTATATTTCAGTTATCTAACACAGATTTTTTTAGGGAGGTACCCCATTCACTTCAGCCCCAATCTCCAACCGTTTGACACTTGCTCCATTGTTACACGTAGAAGAATATTCGTGTACATTTATTGGGAAGGTCTGTTTTGACTTTAAAGATAGAATACCTAAAGCTGGAGTCCTATGTTCAGGTAAGGTAGTAATAGGAATGAAAAATGCAGATGTGGATAGTCATACCACCAATGAAGATCAGATGCAAATCTGGGCAGGAGTCTAATGATGCCTATTGAAAATTACTAACTGAATCATATATTCTCTATCAGGAATTCTTAACTTTTTGGTTAATTTTCTTTCTTGATTGGTAGGGCTGCAAACCATGTTGGACTCTCAAAATAAGCAATAATTAAATTCATGTCACTTCATTATTAGGTACCTATTTTTTTCTTAGATTCCTTTGGCAGATAAAACATGTTTCTGGCCCAAAAGTTCTTATTTTAAGGGCATTCTCTATAATTGTTAGAACTGTGCAAAAACCTTGCATTCAGTATTGGATGCCAAATGCTAAGTATCACATTCATAGTACTATAAATTGTGATACACTTATAAGTCATTACAAGATCATAAACATGTTAATTTTATTCACTTTGTTTCATTGGATCCCACCCAAACTTCTATAAAAAGTTCAGATACCAATTTCACCTCCCATGTAATGTATTTTTTTTTTTCTATTTGAGTCTGTGTCATAATTGTTTAATTTATTTTTAGTTACCTACCAAACACCCCATGAAAAAGGCATAGAGCTCATGTTCCAGGGTTACAGATACTAACTGGCTAATTTGGCACACAATAACTTCCTGGAACTAAAATGTCAGTGTAGAACATGTGCTTACTTTAACAGCCTGTAACACTGTTTTTAGAACATTGAAATACCTATCCAGAGGAAAGCATATAAAACAAGGGTCTTAAAGTTAGTAGATGATACCAAGTGAAACTTCATATATTAAGAATATGCATCTTGTCTGTTCCTGTTATCGCAACGCAGAGCTGAAAGGGGACACATGAAAGCCCCAAAGCTAAGTTTTGAAAATATACTTTTGGGAAGTTCGATAATTCAAAACTAAAGAGAAGATAGTACATTTAGGGAAATATGTATGTCTGCAGACCTCTGTATCCTAAGACATGTAAGAACTTGAATCCCATTTCTGAGGGTGTTTAATTTTTTTGAATAAACAAATGTACAGATTGTTTAGTTTTTACAAAAATTATCAGTGTCCTTAGAGTCTATTGCTTAGGATAGGCCAAATAATTTGAAAGTCTTTCTAATTCTTTATCTGTCGAATGTAACATTTCAACCATGACTTTCTTATTTTATGCTTAAATATAATATATAAATAGAAGCAATGTTGATAGACTTGTTTGACTCCTTTCTAGAAATAAATGACTCATTTTGGATTGCATGTGAGAGCTTCAAGCTGCTCTAAGTAACAATCCACGACAATGAGAAAATCGTTATATTATTCATCTAGGCAGCAGGAAATTAAAAAAAAAAAAAAAGGCAAAGCGTGCTCCCCTAGTAACCGAGACCTTTTATTTATAACATCACTGATGGTAAACTTTATGTTTGCATCTGTTCTGAACTTTGAATAAATGAACATACTTCTTACCCCCTCATATTTTGGTTTTGGATCTCATACATTGGTCATTAAATAAAATTTAATATACATTAATCAAAAAGGTCATCTTAATTTTGAGAATGACTCTTACAGAAGATTCTGATATTTTCTTTTAGATTAATTTCTCTGTTTGCAGTTTACTTAAAATACATATGTTTTCTTTAAAAATGGGATTTTCCTTTTAAAAGAAATCCCCTGGAAAAGGGACACCTCTGTTTTCTTTTTAAATGCAGGAAATCAACATCACCTCTGGCAATTATCTTTCCTCATGATACAGTCCAGTAAAAGTGGTGGAATCTTGACCTAAGCGATCTATGGAATCTTTGCTGATGAATTTGGTGCCTGCTGCTGTCCTCGTTGTTTTGAAACTGACGAGAAGATTAGGGATGGAGGGATGAAAACACTTTTAACAAGGAAATTATTTAGACACGTAAAGTTTGTTTCCCAATGAGGAAAGAGCTTTTTTAGCAGTGACTGCCCAGATCACATGATACAACCTTTTGACAACTGAGTGTCTGCTGGAGACTTCTGTGAGAGATGACCTTTTGACCTAGGAAGGAATGCTGTGAAGGTGGGGAATGTACTCTCAGCCAGGCCTCTGAGAGAACACGGAAAACAGTTCCAGCCACTCTGCTTACAGGATCCTAGATTGGTGTTAGCTTTGCATTTGGTATTAGATGATTAAAAGTCGAAGGATTCTCCTAAAATTATTCCAGAGCTTTATCATTACTCCCACATCTGAAATATGAGTTTTCCTGTAAACGTATGTTGCAAATGGCTTGAGAAATCAGCTATGTTCTTTCCACCAGCTCATGGGCTAGAACACACGCTTTTGACCCGTTTTTGTGCAGGGACTGAAGCTCACGAACATTGGTTTGGGGGCCTTAGGTGGGTGTGGAGGAAGCGTGTGGGGGGAGGTGAAGAATAAGTCCGTTGCTCTAATAGCATTCCCAGTAGCCACGATCTTTGTAGAAACAAAAATCCATTGTGCAGGGCTGTAATATGAGAAACTTTCTGTTATCGCACTTGTTCTATTCACCAACATTGATCCTTGGTACATGTGACCCTTTGAAAAGGAGCACCATGTTGGTGATTTCTCTCATTACTAAATACCATTGTGTTTATAATGGCCATTTATATATGGTTACACTCCATGCCCTTTTGGTTAATAGGCGTTCTCGAGATCACTGATGCCACCTGACCATCTATCCTTGGCCCCTTGATTATTCTCTTTACCCTGTCTTCTGTCATTCCTTGATGTCCTCTATGAAAATGAAATAGGGAGCTTAGCATTGCTGAAAATAAGGTAGCACAAATTCTATGGGGGAGGGGGAAAAAGGACTCAAAAACCTGGCAAAGCCTTGAAGAAAATAGGTTACTTTATTTTATTTTATCATTTTTTTTTCAGTGCCTCAATTTGTCTGCATGCTTTAGCACTGATTTCTCAGCTAGTTGGGTCCCAGGAGGCCCCTCTGAGCTCTGTACTGCTCAGGGAGTTGCAGCTGTATAAAATGGGGGGGAAAATGTAGTTAGTACGAATTGTTCTTTACCTTGGTTAGGGTTCAGAATGGCAGCTGCACTCCGACTTTGTGTGTGACAGCACAAAGGCCAGCAAAACTGAAAAGCAAGTCAGCAAGTAGAGAGACAAAAGCAACGATCAGCTAATACAGCTCCACATGGCCTGACTAATTTATGAGAAAAAAACTGTTCTGTTCATTGGATCAGCACTCTGAGGAGGCAGGTGGAATTGCAGGAAGTTTTCATTGACTCTCCTGAGCAACTAAGGACGCCACGAGAGATTCTCCTCAGTTTGAACTTTATCAGGGTCTACGCTTAATCAATAGAGTATTGGAAAAAGAATTAATTACTAAAGCAGAATAAAACAGCTGCATTTTAAACTAAGGATCCATCAATTCAGTAATCTTTCAGTTACAGGCTAGGTGCCATGAGGATTCGACTCTATGTAATGAGGAACCCGGGGAGTTTCCCCATGAACAGCCCGGGAATTCACATTAGCCTATTTCAACTATTTGTCATTAGTACAACTCATTTCTCCTCTCCCGCATAAAGATTTGTATTTTATGTACTTTGGATCCCACGAAATTCCCACATTCATGGGAGGGAGCACGTGAAGGCGGAAATCATTGTCACCCTGAGAAAGAGTCTTAACCTTGCTTGGCCCCTTTATTCTCGGAGCTGAGGCGGAGCCGTTTGGAGCCAGACCCCGCTCTATTGTGTTCCAGGTGGGGGTCAGGGCCCCGCCTGTTGAAGACGCGCTGGTTAGAACCCAGCCTGGAAATGTTTCATCTGTAATTTCCATAATGGTGGATTTCAAGGAGGGCTGAGGAGGGTTATGGGAGATGAATTAGGTTTTTAGTGAGCTCATTAGGAAGCCAAACAGAGTTGAGCCGGCGAGGCGGTGCGCGGGGCTGTAATCAGTTCTGCCCGCTTTGTTCCTTGCCTTCGGGACATTTCTTGAAAACTTCGTGGCAGGGGCTGCCGCCGGTGCAGAGCAGAGGCTGCCGTCCTGGCGGCTGACTTGTTGATTTGTAAACCTCTTAATTCATTTTTTTTGTTCAATTTAATCTTTTCTTTCTGAAGGAAAATTAGTTGAATGTTAGCCCTCTTTGCACTATTCACCTCTTAAATTATGCTCATTTTGAAGAGCTTGTTATGCCTGAATAAACATGAAATGACTTGGCATTTTCCCATCAGAGGCACACCCATTTTAACACCATGTATTTACCATTCCTGGAAATGTCTCATTAACTTCTGAAAATCTGCGAGCATGATATTTTGGGCTACTGTAACACACCTCTTGGCAGTCACAGAAGGCAGTTTGGTTAATGCCTCATAATATCCATTTTTATTCTCAACATGAAGAAAGACTCTCTATAGAAAATTGATGCAGTTTGCTCTGCTAATTTTCATGCTCATTCCAATTAATTTAACATGACCCAGATTTTCTTCCTCGGGCTCATCCTGACTAATTAGTAAAGCAACACCTAGAACAAGTTATGTTTAATAACATTGAGGAACACTAGTTATGAGTGATTTCGATGCTAATAAAGATATTCACTGATGGGACAGATATTTTATGTCAATTATGGTATGTAATTTAGAAGTCCCAATGTGCTGGTTGAAGTATGGAGAGGCTAGCAAATCACTACGGGAGATAATCGTGTTTTTAAGACTCCTGCAGCACCTAAATAACTGCTGGGACCAATGATTTGTTTGTTTGTTTGTTTATTTTTGTGCAACTAGCAGAACTGTTAGCTGATTCCATGGTGATGAAAGGGGTGGAGTTGTTACATTACAAACCTGACCCATAATCACTGGGCCTGTGCTTCCAGCACTTACTGAACCTTAGCCAGAGAAGAAAAGCAACCCTGGGCAACAGAGAGGGCATGTGTTCAAGGAGAAGGAGTGGTTTCTCCACCTCTGTGATTGGAGTTCTTTTATCACATTTTTGTCAGTGAGATGAATCAATTTTAGCTCTTACAGCAAGGGTAAAGGTGGTGGTGGCAGTGGCAGCAGTGGAAGGTTTCCAAAGTCCAGTAAAGCATAGGATGGGAGTGGCCGAGAGCTCTCTCCTAACCTACAAGGAAGACAGGTGAAGAAGGTAGGGCTCTGGAAATGGAAAAAACAAAACAAAACAAACAACAACAACAACAACAACAAACAAACAGGGAAGAATTATTATTTATTTATTACCTTTTACCAAGTATTTCTTCAGTGTCTACTATATGCTGGGCACTGTTCTGTGTGCTGGGAATACTTATACTTAGTGATATGATAGTTTGGGGGCCTGTCCTCATGGTGTTCAGCCTCATGGTAAAATGTAAATTGCCTATTATCTTAACTTGATAGATGACAAAAATTTTAATTGACTGATTCAATTAGGGTATAGAAATGTTATGATGTTTTATGAGAATGGAAAATTTGTATAGATGGTCTCTAAAGTCTGAGGCATAACCATTATGAGAAGTGGTGTCTGGCAGTGTTTTAAGGGGATGGATGTGAACCT
Source organism: Macroglossus sobrinus (assembly GCA_004027375.1). Taxonomy (NCBI): domain Eukaryota; kingdom Metazoa; phylum Chordata; class Mammalia; order Chiroptera; family Pteropodidae; genus Macroglossus; species Macroglossus sobrinus. Next base: position 42,926 of record PVKZ01002027.1, read on the forward strand.
TCTCTGCCACTTATTGCTCATATGATTTGGGGCAAATTGTTCAATCTCTCTCAGCCTCTTTATATGTAAAAGGAAAATCAACCCTGATGGGATAGTGAGAATTAAATGAGATAATTCATAAAAAGTGCTTAGTAGAGTGTTTGGAGGAGAGTAAAAATAATGTTGTTGTTCTAGGAAACATTTAGAGCGAAAAGTTCTCCAGAGGCATATAATGGAATACACTCTAATCATTTCTCAATGCTAATTACTATTATTGAAATTTGAAATTAGAATTGACAAGAATAGTTCTTTTTTAAAAGTATTATGAACAGGCTTTTTGCTACATTCCTATTTAAAAACATAGCAAAGTCTCCCATTTTCTAGTTGTTGGTAAGTTATTTTGTGTGTAATGTCTTGGCTTCTTATAGGTTAGGGCTTCCGTTATTAGTATTTATTTTCGCTTTTTACCTACTCAATATGTAAAGAGAAAATGAAGGGGTTTCTAATAGCAAGGCTAGGTATATAACTAAACATAAGCAAAATGAAGAATAGTAAAAGCAAAAGAAACCACATTATGGTTGATAGTAAAGACAGAGATATTGCTCTATGAAATTGCAATTTGATTAGTTAAAAATGGTAAAATATTAATGATTTCAGATAGTCCAACCTAATAATATTCATAGACCATAAGTAATGGAAAGTGTTTCAGGCAAGGCAAGGAGTTAGCGAAATGTTAAAATGTTAATACTTGCTTTATCTGTTAAATGGAGATAATATGTACCTGCTTCTTACACTTTGTTGTGGTGACCAAGAGTTGAAAAATATTATTTGAAAGCTGAGATCATGATGTAAATAAAGGTATTTAAATCTAAGATCACACATTTTTTTAAGGCTGGAACACAACTGTCACAATAACTAAGCAGGTCATTATTTTCCTAATATTTTATGATAGATATCAACTTCACTTTCCTACAGAATAATCCATCAATGATAGAGAAATTTTAGTGGGAATTGTATAGATATAAAATGTATTTTCAGAATGAAGTAATCCTCTATATAGTTCTTCACATTTCTGGTCATTTAAATAATACACCACTTCGAGGAATTTCTAGTTTCCTTTAAAATCTTTGAATTTTAACATAAAGACTCAGAATATAAATAGTTGAGGAAGTCGTTACCAATTTTAGTAGATCTGCGTTTTGTAATTTGAACAGTTATCATTTAGCTGTGTTAAGACCCTATGTTAGGAATAGTTTTGCAATTATGAAATGAAGTTGGTCACCTCTTCAGTGATTACTGGCTGGTGGTAGAAATTGTGTTGTACTGGGTCAGCAGCGAATTCCTCACTCAAATGGTGTTGAGTCAGCTGGTTTTTAATTTGTTATCTTCTCAAGAGTGCATTCGCCGACTTTATCACTGAGAAGAATGACTCCCTAGCCTAGTGTGATCAAGATCCGGAAATTCGCTGCATCAGCATATTAAGGTTGGATTGTTATTTGATTGGTGGCTCTGAGATCTGATCTTACAGCAAAGATGTCAGTTCTCTCATAGGCTGGTTTGTATAGGTATGTGAATAAATCTACAGAGAGAGAGCAAACCCCTTTTCCTCCTGGGAAATGGTTGAACAACTTTTCCTCTCAAAGACTTTTACAGTTCCTGTTTTATCAGCTAACAGGGCCTGAATAAAGTTCACATGGGTACTGCTTGAGCTGAGTTGTCTGTCTTCATGACAGACTATAGGGGTGTGCTATGGGAAACTAATAATTACGTGGCTTTTCAGCTCCTCGTCTTTTTAGAATTAGATGGATGGCAATCAGGCATGGTAATATTTCTTACATAGTAGCAAGTGCAGCTTTTTGCTTTTGGGCCATTTTGAAGTATGAGTTCTAGAAGACTGAAGAAAAAAATTATTTTTCTTAAGCAAATGTGTTTTTCAGCCAGTGGTGACTCTGTTTTCATTTTTTCCCCTGTGTGAATGAGTCATTAAAAAGAAATGAAAGAAGGAAGGAAAAAGTAAGAATGAAATGAAACTAACTCTTATCGATTATCTGATATGAGCTGAATATCACACATCTCAAAATTTAGATGACTCATTTGGCCATGATCAGGTGTTAGTAGGTACCACTGATCCAAGTTCAAAGCGATAAGGCACCGTTTTCTCTTACATTCTCCTTTTTGAAAATATGAATTCCACTTCATCTAGAAATATAGGCTGTGTTTTGAAGTTGAGTTCATAGACTTGAGTTGTAATTCCAACTGTTACTGGCTAGCCATGTGACTTTAGGCAAGTTTCTTAACCTATGTGACTTCACTTTCTGACGTTATTAATAGTAATTAAAATACCAAACTCTGAACTGTCCTGCAGTTTAGATGATGCCTATTATACCTGGACCCATTCTAGGTGCTCCACAAATGTTAATTAGTTCCCTTCCCTATTGTATGATGGATTCAAGGATTATTTGAAGGCATGGAACTGGCTGGCAGGGGTTAGTACTAATTTGTATTTTTCATTTATTTTTATTCCTAAGGGTACTCGTAGTCTTTCATGAGTGGTGTCATTTTCTCTGAAATTAACTGAGATCTCCAGTGTGAGATCTTTTTCAAGATTAGGAGGAATGTGTTCATATTGAATTCCCCAAAAGAGTTACCTTATTTCATTATTTTGGTTTTTTTTTTTTTTTTTGCAACTTGAATAGATCTTTGTTTATAATATTTCCCATAATGGTATTTAGCCAATGGAGAAAAATATTTTTCAGTAAAATCAGCAAAATGTATTCCAACCATCCACTTTACATCTTTTTAACTCAACAGGTTTATAAATATCATGTTGAGCTTCTCCCTGCAGCATCTTTCAAATGCTGCCCTAAATTATTTCATCTTTACAGAACTTCACTGCAGTAACTGAGAGAATCCTAACTCCCACCTCTCTGTGTTGTATGCTATACTTTCCACCAATGTCTGTTTTTTGCCAAATAACAGGTTTATGGAGATTTACATGTTATGTAAATCTAATGTTATGTAAATTTAATAAAAATAATGTTATGCTTAACATTATTTTTATTAACTTTTTGAGGTATAATTTTCACCCCAAAACTTCACCCATTTAACGTATACAATTTAATGAGTTTTGCAGTTGTTTACACTCATGGCACCAGCACCATAATCAAGAAACTATATACATTTTCATAAGCACCCAAAAGTGTACCTGTACTCCTTTTTAGTCCGTCCTTCCCCTCTGAACCTGTCCTCAAGCAACCATTGATCAGCTTTCTGTTATTATACATTAGTTTGCATTTTCTAGAATTTAATATATTTCAAATCATACGGTATGCAGTTGTTTTGTGTTTGGCTTTTTGTATTGAGCATAATGACTGAGATGTAACATGTTGTATTTATCAATAGTTTGTTCTTTTTTATTTGTGAGTAGTATTTCCGTGTAGGATATACCACATTTTATCTTTTCACACTACTTCATTTTAAGAAAGAAAATAACATTTATTGATGCACCTTTGTTGTGTCAGATACTGTGTGAAGCTGTATAAAGTTCCTGAACTTATTACTAAGTGTTAAGTACCTGGTACAGGTGTGATTTAATAAATAATAGATATTACTTATTATCTCATTTAATTTTTACAATTAACCTATTGGATACTATACTTATTCCCATTTCATAGTTGCGGAAAGTGAGGTTCAGATGGTTAATCTTTTGACTGAGGTCACATTCAACCAGTAAGAAATAATCAATGCAGGATCTCTTTTATCTAATAACTCATGTTTCTTTCATTGCATCATTATTTTCTTTCAAGAGTATGTGTGGTTATGTGGGGAGGGGGTGAAGGTACAGAGTGATGGGGCAAGAAATATGTCAGAACTGAGTCTCCAATACAGCTGCTCAAGGAAATAGGATAAAGTCAGAAATTTACAAAAATGGTGAACCAAGTATGTAGGGCACTCTTCCAAAATTAGGGCACCTCTGTTTTTAGTTGTCTCTTTCAATCAAGTTGCTTCTTTCATGCAGTTTATCTTACAAGTTAATGTCTTTGAAATTTATAGAACATTGAGTCTATGGCCAGTTTTCAACTCTTACAGACCAAATTCTGCATAGCTTCTGTTTCCAAGTTTTAGCTATAAACCCATTAAAAAAAAAAAAAAAACTCCAAGGAATATAAAGTCATCTATTCATTCATTCAATAAAAGGTACATACTACATCCATAATGTTATATAGTTGTAAGAATGATATGAAAAAAATAAAAAATGTGGTTCCTGACTTGAAGAGACTTATATAGAAAAAATGTAAAAGAAATATAGCAGTGGTGCGTGTGTGTGTGTGTGTGTGTGTGTGTGTGTGTGTGTGTGTGTTTCTGGAAATGTCTGGAGTTATTCTGTTTATTAAAGTAAGTCTTAAAATTTGGGCTATGGTTCTGCTATAATGCAATGGGATTGAGAGTGAATAAGGATTAATTTCAGTGTTAAGGTCAATCTATTTTTTCATTAATGCATATATTTGTAATGTAAACTGTATAAAAACCACCCAAAATGTTTTTGAGTACATTTTTTTTTATATGCAAGGTGTAGAGATGACATTAATATGTGGCCTTGAAATCACATTGTTTTGAAGCAACTTAGAAAAGATTATTGATACCTTCAAACTCAACTACTAGGATTCTTTGTCTTCTAGCATGCTTTTTTTAATATATAAGGAGGCCAAAATGTGATCATTTAAAAAAAAATCACAATTTTATTGAGATATAATCCACATGCTATATAATTCATTCATTTAAAGTGTACAATTCGACGGTTTTTAGTGTATACAAAGCATTGGGCAACCATCACCATGATGAATTTTAGAACATTTCATCACCCCGAAAGAAATCTCATACCTTTTAGCAGTCTTTCTCCATTGAAAGTGAACTTTTAAAGGGCCCCTGTTTTTTTAGTACCTTAGTACATAGGCTATATGAAGAATAATCAATTTATACTATATTAGATTATTCATATTAAGCAGTCATAGTCTTTCTTTTCCTTAGGGCTATTACATATATGTTGTGGATCCCTTTGCATTACTTTACAAAAACATACCTGCTTATTCTCAAATCATAGTAGCAGATTTATTTAAAACAATTGTAAGTGGAATGCCTAAATGCACAGTAGATAATTTTTAAATCTTCGTAATTTACTTTCTCAACTTAAACAAAAATCAAGAGTTTTATTAGGAAACTCTGTTGTGTGAAAATACTCTTTGAAAAAAACATACAAAATGTACTGTTCTAATGATTAACAAATATGCTCCAATTCTGATGTGTTAACGGTTTAAAAAGTACTCACCAGTTATCGACTTCATGGGTACTATTTTTTTTTCTGTATGTAGCTGTGACTAGCTTCCTAAAAATTTCCTGAAGGGAATGTTGATAGATATCCCTATCTAGTTGTCCTAGTAAATATGCATTATTATTATTATTATTAAGATGGCTAGCTTTTCTCTAAATATAAAGGATTTTTTTGCATTATTTAACATCAGTTTTAAAGTCAAACTTTTATTAAAATATTCTATTGTTTTCATTTTATAATAATTAAGAAAGGAAAAAATATTTAATCTTTTTGTTTTTGTTCAGCTGTTTGAAATAGTCTCTGTTAATACAGATTCAGAGAAATACCATGTTAATAATTCAAACCAATCAACTGTTTGACATTATAAAAATGTATTGTCCCTATTTTTGTTTTAGATAGTGACTATGATAATGAAGAAGGATCCTAAAAATTGAATGAAATAATTTCTGTTATAGGTATAACTTGCTTTTTTGTTATTTCTTCTAACACATTTTATTATTGTTTCATATTTAATGTTTCATTTAGCATAAAAGTATGCTAAAAGAGACAATAAGGTAGAAAATCTTATAGTTGATAAAATGAGAATATCATCGATGTATACTGAACATATAGGTTCAATGTGGTTAATACATTCTTGGAAGCAGACTAATTATATTCTAGTTTTAGTATAAAATGTTAAAAGTACATTTTATATAAAAGGACTTCAGTGAGAGATGCTTTTTTGCAAATATAAAGGCCATGCCTTTCCTTGAAAGACCTGTTGAGTCAGAGATGTTAGCCAGCTATCTTTACTAAAACACTTTACAATGCTAAAAATAGTCCACTTCAGTTAAATATGGATATTTTAAAAAAGAAAATCCCAGTTAGACTGCAACAGAAGGACATTTTGTGTGACAATATTTTGCATGATTAAAAATTTAAACAGAATAACAGCTATTTATATTTACAGTTACATGAGAGTAATTACTAAAGCAGACAAAATACTTAGAGCATAATTTAATAATGTTTTCCTCTAGCAAAGGTGCCAAAATGGTTATTTGCATAATTTTCACAATTTGTACATCAACAGAGCTAAGTAAAATTGAGAAGACATGCCCTCCCCACCCCAGCCACCTTTTTTCTTTAGTAGGAGATGTGGAGAAGAGACTCATATATCATAACAACTCATTTTTGTATAATTTTGCATAAAAATCATGACCCTTGTGTCACACCATTAGGTAAAAGATATGTGTTTCCATTCATACTTTCTCTTTCAGGGTCCATCTTTCAATGGCCAGCCTCAGCCCAACTTCAAGGCTCCTAATTATCACATTTACTGGTTCAAAGATTAACCTTCTGAGAGGGGCATTCTGGGCTGTCAGTAACTTGATCAGCTTGGTCTTCCCTTGGTCTTTTTCTCTTTCTGGTTCTTTGTATCTCAGGAGGGAGATGATGGTATCTGGCACATTCCTAGGATGACTTGAAGATAGCAGCCTTCTGTGTTTAGGGCTGAAAGATTGTGAACTCTGTGAGCTGAAATGCCACTCTGGGGAGGTGAACAGAACATTAAAAAAGCTTTAGCTGTAGGTAGCATAGTGCAAGTAGAGTCAAATTTGAGAGCTGGGACTTGAGTGGACATTTGTCCCTGCTCTCTGCCTTCATAAAATCTGAGTGTTAACTGTGGAAAAGGGCATCGGAGAGATCACTAAAAATGAATCATTAGAGTGCCCAGAAGAGCTTTATTATGATGTACTGTGAATAACTCCAGAACCTACCCTGTACTTTTCTATGTGCTTATCAGGTAACTGAGTAACAAGTACATTCTTTTATCCTCCACCACAGAGGTTAAGCAATTTGCTAAATTATAATGGCAAAGGAATATACTATTCTGCTGGTTTCGTCAGTATCCTTTGGAGAACTCTGTGGGAGGTTAGGAAAGTAGACATCCTTTCTTGAAATATTTAAAAATTTTTGAGCAAATTATATATTTATTTCTAACAAGAGTACCCAACTTAAGTGGACCATAGCCTAAGAGTACTGGAAGCTTTCCGTCATTTGTACTATAAAGATTAGAGGGTTCCAGTCAATAAACAAAGCCATTTTATGGCTTCTGAGGGGTAAATTGAGGGGACTGATTTGGTCAAGGACCAGTATGAGGATGTTTCTGTTCAACAGTTAACAGGATTCAACATGATATGGAAAATACAGGCGTGCAAAACTATACTATGACACTCGGTTGCCAGCTAAAGCCTAAAACACAGCCACATTTACATATGTGTCCATCTGTCTGTTTTTACACTTTATTTTTCCAACCAGTGGGTGAAGTGGTTTTCATCCAAGCTGCAGTCTGAATTTTTTTTTTCACCCACCACTTTCCATTATATTATATAGATGCATATTTTAAAGTGCATGTTATTTGTCTCTGGACACACATTTGCACAGCCTTGGCTGTGTTTTCGTTTCTCTTCTGGAAGGTGAGCTCATGTTCACAGGCCTCTGCGTTGCAGCTGCCCGCACCAGCCAGGTTGCCTGGGGATCACTCAGTTAGGGAGCAGTTGGTGGCCTTCACCAGGTTGCAAAAATCCTCTGGCGCAGGCCAGGGTGAACCTTCCCCAGGCCGCAGTCTGGGGTGAGCCGGTGAGAATGGAAGTGCTTTCGTCTCTTCAGTAGAGAGCCTGTGTAAATCCTGTGTAAATAGAGGGAGGATAACAAAGAATGAGCCCCTGCAGCTCTGAGCATTTGGAGCCATTTGGGGCTGAATTTGCTAAATGCTGCTTATACTGCCTGAAAAGTTGAAGAGAAAGGAGCATAAAATCCCCTCTTTTTTTCCCTTTCTGCTCCTATCCCGGGGGGAGGGTGTTCAGGACCAGGGAAGCCTGAGGTAAGCCGATGAAGACTTGTTTTTTCAGTGCTCTTTTGAGTGTGAAAAAGGTGGCCTGGGTCACTGTCCTCTCTTTAATGTCAGAAAACCCACACAGTTAGTAAATGTTGCATGTAAACGAAAGCATTTCATCTATTCTGCTTCCCTCCATGCTAGTGGGCCATGAACTAGTCACTTGAAAAATCACAGAAAAATTTCACTTTAACGTGTCCAGACAGTTAAGCACAGCAGGAGAGTAAAAGAGATCAGTAATTAGCAAGTCTCACTGCTGGCCCCTCACCCCACCTCTCGCCCCTCACCCTCCACATTTCTAGGTCTGCAGCTCCGCCCTCCCCCAAACCTGATCTGATATGAAAAAAAGGTAAATTGCATGTGGAAAAAGATTTACTTTGTGGATAGTTCTTGGAAAGCAAGTTTTGCAAGGCTATCCTCTAAAACAGAACTAGGCAAAGGCCACAGTGGCTTTTTTTTCTTCCTTTCTTTTTTTTTTTTTTTTTTTTTGCATCTTGGTGGGATATCCCAAATTAAACTCCTGGAAGGTAGTCCCTGAAAGAAAATGTCTTTTTACTCTTGGTGCATTTTAATCCTGTTTTCAAAGTACTATATTAAGAGAAAAAAAAGTAACAAAATGACGACAGAAAATGAGCTTACAAAGAACTGTGTGTTGCCATTCCACAGCTACATGATACTTCAGTTTTAACTGTAATGTTCTCGATAATCTAAACAGCCTGGACGATGGACAACCCTCTCCAGCACTCTCTCTTCCCCATTGGAATAGGGCATATTTAAGATGGAGCACTGTTTTCATAAACAGCATGTGACACATGTCTCAGGCACATAAGGACCATCTCTGAGGAGGGCCATGCGCATATGTGAACACTAAAACACTGGGCATGATACTCCCAGCACCTGCAGGGCAGGGGGTGGGGAGTAAGGTAGCCAGAGGCTTGGTGGCCATTAGAACAGGTGACCAGAGCCAGGGACTCTCCTTCAGGGGCACTTTCTTTGAAGCAGGTTATAGTCTCACAGGGTCCTAATACTATGGCTAAAGGCTCTTGCTATCAGTTTGTCCATCACACTAACATTTGAGTATTTACTCTCTGTCAGGGCTTAGGAATCAGAAATGAGTAAAACACAGCCTCTGTCCTGAAAAAGCTCATAGTCGAGCAGGACAGACAATTAGCAAACAGATAAATGTCAAAACAGTAGAGTATAACATATAAGAACAAACTGCTGAAAAAGTAGAAAGCATAGTATCTTAACTTTATTAATGGGAACTGGAGAAAACTTTACCAAAAAGGTTCCTTTTTCACTGGATTTTGAAGATTGACTAGGAGTTTGCCTGGACAAAGAAGAATGAATGGAAAGGAGGGAAAGGAAAAAAATGAAGAGAAAGGACATTCCAAGTCAAGCAGAAAGATTCCTTGGCTCAGAAAAATCTTTAAAATTCAACAGGTGTTATTATTTCAAAATTATACTTAAATAGAATTTTAAATCCACAGGGAACAATAATGATCCTATAGATAATAGATATACCTTTTGTGTAAAAATATGTATCTGCTTGTTTCTTGGTTCATATTTACTTTTAAATGTACTGACATCAACCCACTATCTCTTTAGAACATAAACGTTGTTCTATAAGGCCTCACTCTTGGGTTTTGTTTCTTGAGCAGTGAGGGCTAATCCAGAATCAGCTTCACTTTTCACATCTTCTTTCCTCCCAGGGAGTGAATAGAGGATATGAACGTGGTCTTTGAAGGACAAACACCACTCTGCCCCTAATTGTGTGACCTTTGACAGGTTAATTTCTTTGGGTCTCAGTTTTCTTATCTGTAAAATGGAATTGATAACAGTAGCTATTTCATTTGTTTGTTGTGTAGATTGAATGAGGATTGGAAGGTTGCAAGTGCCCAATGACAATTACTTTTGATAGTAGTGATGATGAACGTGACAACAGTGTTGATAAAGAACAGGACCTTGTCTAGAGACAGAAAAATGGTGTAGAAAAGGGAAACCCCTATTTAACATTAAATAAAAACATTTTAAGAACTCTATAACCTAGTGTTTGTATATGTATGTGTATGTGTATGTGACTATAGGCGAAACTATGCAGTTTATCTACAAATATATTTGGACACTTGTATACCAATTGGTGAATTATTTGAAATATATACAATTTAATTTATATACACCTAGGTTTATAATCACATATATCAATATCTATGTATTCATAAATATACCTAATTCCTAGAAATAGATTATTTGGAAGATGTATATATATGTGTGTGTATACATATGTGTGCATTCATGTGTGTGTATAAAGTTAGTGAATTTACATTTTTCAGACTATAATTATAATGAATATATTGAGTTTGTATTTATCAAAACAAAGAAAGGGAAAGAAGCCATGTTCCCCCAAGATGAGATATTTTTAAAAGTATATATTTTGTATGAATGTACTGAACTATTAAACTTGGTCCAAAACTTGGAGAAGTGAGGTTTAGATAACACATCACCAGCTTATCCAAAAGAAGTACACATGCTATTAACCCAAATACATATTCATTTGTCCTAATTATTTCTTCAAGAATACAGGACTGAGAGGTCAGTTTTAGATGTTTATTATTTGATAATATACCAAAATGTCATAGAAACCTTATTCTGTTTTTTAAAAAGTGACTTTGAGGCAGGGGAATATAGCACTTAAATTACAGTTCTATGAAATGTTTAGTAGTACGGCATCAAAGCCCACAATGCCATGACCATATGGACAGTGCATTCTCAAATATTTGTGGCATCTCTAGACTCTGAAAGTCAACTTGGTGCCGTCCACGTAAGGGTCTCCACTTGGATCACAGTAAATCCATCATAAAAATCCTGAGTCTCAAAGATTCTTGCTGTACTAAATATATGTAAATCCTTCACAGGCAATGGCTTACTTTTGGGAAAAAAGTTTGCACATTTCTGTTTGAACCTGGATGAGCCTGGTCCAGCTCTAGCTCAGTCCTAACCCTAGGCCTTAGATTTAATCTCTCCTCTGCACTTAGACCTTTGCCTATAGGATCAAGCCTTGCTTAGATCTGTCATTGATAGCGGGGTTCAAATGAGGTAATGCTTTGAAAAGTAAAAGTTGATTAACAATATTAATGTGAAAATACCAGTGATAATAACACTGGACTTGGAGTTGCCTGGTCTCCAGTTTATCCTTGATCACATGTAGCTGTGGAATCTTGGGCAAAGATTTAACTTCCTGGCCTTGATTTCTTCACTGTTAAATGTCTGAGTTTGTCTTTGTTTGTTTGTTGTGGAGGGGTGGAAAGGGGGAGGGGGAGTAGATAGAAGAAGATGGACTAGGACCCTTTTGGTCATTGACTCATACTTCTGACAAGGTGAGAAGGCCACATCCCAGTGGTGTTGAACTCATCATAGCACATCATCACTGTTTGTATCATTCCTTTATTCCAAACCAAGTAATTGATGTCTAAAATATAGACAGATTTTTGGCTAAATGGAAGAAGTAGTATACTTCCATTTAATACTTGGGTATTAGTTTTTATAACCAAGACTTTTATGAATTGGGAATGGCTGCCTTAGAATATTCTGAAAATCCTCTCATAACATAGCCATATCTTTCCTTGATTCACTGGCTACACAGCTATGGATGTGGATTTCTGCCTCCACCTAGATGTCTTGATCCAAGCAAAGTGTGCTCAGCTATGGAAAGGATGTGTGACTTGCTCCTGAGCATGGGTGTAAATCCAGTGAGAGATGTTCCTCAAATCTCTCAAAGTCTCAAACAGGAAGAATATCCAGAGATTAGATTCAGACCTTCAGACAACCACCACCAGGGGTAGCAGGCTAAGGGGATCTCCTCTGTAATCTACAGCGGTGTTTCTCAAACTTGAGTGGGCATCAGAACCACCCAGACTGCTTGGTGACACTCAGATTTTCAGGCCCCATTCCTGGAGATTCAGATTCAGTAGGTCTGGGGCAGGTCCAAGAATTCACTTTTTTCACAGTTTCTTCGTCAGTGGTCCCCATTTTGAGGGTTAGTGCCCTACAGCTTCTTTCTTCCATCTTAACCCTCGCCACCTGAAGGTTAGGATGGGGCTCCATTATACTGGCCAGTACATGCGATGGAGAACAGCATGGCTTCCCTGCAGTGAATAAGGCCCAGGCCAGATTGCAGGTGCTCACCATGACCAATAACTCCATTCATGGGAGTAAAATAGAATTTTAAGTGAAGCTGCATTTTATTTCAAATTAGAAGGTCATCTAGTTCAGTGGCTTCCAAAAGCCAGTTCAAGAACTAGTGCTAGGCTGAATGCATAAGGAAACCCAAAGAACTTGTTAAAAATACAAATTCCATGTCTCTGCCCCCAGGATACTTTGATTCAGTAAGTCTGGGATGAGGCCTGGGGACCTGTGTTTTTAACAATCTCTCCTGATGATTTAATCCACTTCAAATTTATCTATCTAGACTTTGAATATTTATTTCTATGATCACACACAGTGTGTTCTAGTAATACACAGCTATTTTGAGTCTCTTTGCCCAAAATTTAGACTGCGCCCTTAGGTATTAACCACCTTTTAAAAGAAGCATACCCAATATATATTTAGTTTTTCATCATCAGAGGTAGAAGTGCTGGTGGAATGGCCTTGTGATTCAGCCCCTCAAAAAAGCCCTGATGGGCACTGAATTCTTTGAAGAACCACTGTTCCTGACATGTTTAGAAGTCACTGTGTGCACAGAGACAAGCCACTCATCTCCTTGGGTACCATATTGAGTGTGCTTGCCCCAGTTTGGGATGATCAGAAAGAAGGGCAGGACCTTGAGGAAGCTCACTGGTAAGTTCAGTCATTCCCTCGCCTGGCAATCACTGGGTATCTGCTCTGGGTCAGACATGGAGGTATGTTCTCAGGATAAAAAGATAAACAAGAAACAGTTCCTGTTCTCAAGGGTTCCACACTTTGGAATCCTAACTTCAGATGCTGAGGCGTATGCAATTATATCCCATACCTCCTTTAACACATGCATCTGTACAGGTATACTTAACACTTTTCAGCACAAAAACTCATTTGTTACAGGTGCCAAGGTTTGCCAACTATCTTACGCACACTCACATAGCCCGAAAACAAGAAAACAATATCTACTTTCAGAGTTACTAACTCTAGCATCTGCAAGATTTTATTGTACATTGCAGATCACAGTTGCCTTTTAAATTTTTGTTTTATGCTGTTGTTAGTCCTCTATGCTGGAGTTAGTTCACAATCTATTGAAGGAAAAGACTGCTATTTATTGTATATTTGGAGAGGAAAATTCCTCTCTTTATAGAGGTATAAACACTAACGTTAATTTAAAAATACAATGTCTACTGTCTAGTTATTATAAAAATAAGCATATTTTTCTTTATAGTTATTTGATACACTGGATTCTAATTTATATATTTTACAACATTTATATAAAATGGACTGCTTTGCGTTAAAATTCATGTAATGTTCCTGTCTTCTCCAGTTTAAGTCAGCCATCAAAAGATGTTCAATCTAGCTATATTTTTTTTCCGTGAGCTAAATACAGTGAATCATATAGTTTGAAGGTGTTATACCAGCCCTCTTTGCTTTTAAGCAAGAGAAAATGACTGTGGAAATGCTGCCTCTCATTTTTAAGGTCACCGATTGGGTTAAAGGCAAATGCCGTTTTTTTTGCTGAACTTCCTTCAATTAAGCCATTGACCTTTGAAAATAAGTATATTCAAAAATCTATCAGAAAAAGCTAAATGAGATTTTAACAAAATCCTGACAATTTCAGCTTAAACATATACACAGAAACCATATGTGCTTAGAAAGAAATATATACACACAGGCATTGTTTACAGCCTGTGTTTTTATATTTGGAAGACACTGAAGGAAGAGCCATTCCATACATACATTATCTGAAATGTACATCCAGATAGCCCACATAGATTTCGCATTAAGAGACAAAGATATCTTTATCCATAGTAGGTAGACAGACTGACTGACTTCAAACTCACTTGCAGTGTGGATTTTTTTTCCCCTCATCTTGGGGTACTGCTTTTCAAAAGTGCCTCGGGCTACAGAACAGCACCTCAGATCCCTAAGGCCCACTGCCTGGCTCCTAATAGCCACTCTCCATCTGTGTCACATGAACAGCTGATGAGATCGCTCCAGTGTCTGTATTTTGGAGAGCACATCCACTCAGGTTAAAATGCTAGGGTTGCCAAGGAGCAGTCAGAAGCCATTAGTGTGGGTGAGAATTTGCCTTGCAGCAGTTCCTTGGCATGGTGGGAAGCGTATGTGCGCGTGCGTGTGTGTGTGTGTGTGTGTGTGTGTGTGTGTGTGTGTGTATGTCCTTGTGCAAGCAGCACCTTAAGTGTACATGGGTGTGCAGGATGCGTAGACAGATGAAGAGTAGACTGCGAACGTACAGTATTCAGAAGTCAAATGCCTTTTGTTTCCCTGTACTCTGATTAGTTCTTTGCCTATTTGGGGTCCCTTTGACTCACTCTTTTTTTTTTTTTTTTTTTTTTATCATAACAGACGGCAAAGAAAAAGAGAACAGCAACTTCAGGGTCATGCTCTAGTGTTTGGGCAGATGGAAGGGAGCTGCTTTGCCTTGGGGCAGGGTGGTTGTAATGAAGTGGCCTGTCAGTCTGTAAATAGTGAGGGTCATCTCTTCCATGTGATGGAGGGTATCGCATTGCAGTGAAAATGGAAATGTCAATAAAATTAATCTGCCAGCTCTTTGCTGTGGCTTTTCTGCTTCTCTGGTCAAAGAAGGTTGAGGGATTTTTTTTTTTTTTTTTTTTTCGGTGAGAGAGGAAAAGAACAGGTACAGGAGAGCCCACAGAGCAGACCCTGAAGTTGGAAGGCAGGAGCCCAGTGGGCAGGATGTCGTGGTGCGGCCCAGTCCAGGAGGAGGGAGCGAGAGTCTGGGAATGAGCTGCGGATTTGTGGCATTCCCCGGGAAGCTGCGGAGCGGCTAGCTCAGGCTACATTGAGCACAGAGTTTATTGTTTTAGGCTTTCTTGGACAAGGTTTTTACTTAGCATGGGATTTATGGCATTTACTGCTAATGAATGTCTATTCTTAAATTACAAAAAAACCCATCTCAGCGCAATTCCCAGATGTCCTTCCAGGACCCTGGCTTCTTAAACACCAGCGGGGAGCATAAACTCTCCACTTCTCTGTTTTCCTCTTTCGTGTGGCTCCAGGCTAATGATGTGCAAGGAAAACACAGCCATCTATAAAGCCCCAGTGCTGTCCCCGTATTCTTCATTTATTTTGCATTTGATTATGCCACAAGTCGGATCTTGTTTCTTTCCTTTTTTTAAAGTTATTAGTTCAAATATTAATGTAGGGATATGGCATATATTGCTGCTCTTGATTGATGCCTTCCCAAAAACAGGAAGACGTGCTCGTATGAATTTTAAGAAAGTAGGGGTCCTGCAATGCCTTGCCAGAAGAGTTTTTCAGATACATAATTTAGATGCCCTCCAGGCAGGCTTTCAAGGCATTTTTGCCGGAGGGCAAGAAAAAATAACTATGACTGTTAAAAGTAAATGATTTTTGCTAATGCACAATTAATGCCAGAGAAAAGCACAGAAGAGAAAGATGTTGATAGAAACTTCTGATTAAGTGAGCACCCTACCTTGATGTATACCCCCTTTTTTTTTTAATGATAATGATCAGTGATGCAGAGAGCTAAAAGTTTGCATGTCATGCAAATGCGGAGTGCAGGGTCATCTGAGGAGTTTTCAAGTGTGTGTGCGTAGGAGGTGACAGTTCTAGGAGGGGCTGAGCAGGCAGTGTGTTATGTGCAATGAACAGTGACACAGTTACTGTCACCTATGCAGGCAGCCTAGAATATATAGACTACAGAACATTTAACTTGATTACCCTACAGTATGTGTTCACTATGGGCACGGGGATGCATTTTCACCGAATGGGATTTCTGATGGCGGTTTTCCCACATTGGATTCCATAATTGACAAAGAGCTACTGCACTGTGTCAAGCACACAATTATAATTGAATTAATGATACGGGAGAGTGTGAGACACACAAAATTAACATTTGAAGAGGCCTGGTTTAATTTTGTCTTTTACATATTTGTGTCTCCAATTATACTTTAATGAAAGAGAATATACCGCTTAATGGATTTCTTTCAACAAGCTGAGCTGAGCTCATCATTAGCTGCATATTGTTGTTGGCCCCCTTTCTGTGTTTTCTCTAATGTATTTTCATTTTTTTTTTCTACTAGGAGATGGTTTAGACAACAGTGTAGCTTCACCTGGCACAGGTGACGATGACGATCCAGATAAGGACAAAAAACGCCAGAAGAAAAGAGGCATTTTCCCCAAAGTAGCAACAAATATCATGAGAGCGTGGCTCTTCCAGCATCTCACAGTAAGTCAAGATGAAAGAGAAAAAAACAAGTTTTGTTGTCTTGCCTTTTCCCAGTAAGTTATACAGGTGCATACAGATTTCTTAAAATAAGATGCCAATTTTCCCTTTTTTGAAATCTGATGACTAACAGAACGGTTAAGGTTTTATTAACTATCACCATCCATAGAGCACCCTCTAGAAAGACTTTTTGTTTTAATAGGCCAAGAATGGACCTTATTCAAAATGGTCTAGGACCCTAAACAGTAAAATGAGTACATTTATTTGAAGTCTGAGAGTAACCAGATAATGCAAGTACAACCAAAGGAAATGTTTGTAAGAAGCTTGTGAAACCATCAACACTGCTGATTACACTCTTAAAGAAAGCCATCTCCTCTAGGAGGTAAAAAATACACCTTGCCACATACACGTATGTCCAAGCTCATGGTATCAAGTGCAACTGTAATCACTGAAGCAGCTTTCAAACATGTTGTGTGTTTATATGACAAATGCAGAAGGGTTATAGGTGCTATAACGGCTTTGTTCATAAGGTGGAGATTAAAGATTCTTCTTTAGCTGCTCAAGTCCATTATTTTATAAGCTATCCCTCTTCACTTCTGGGAATAGATCAACTATGTGCAACATTTGTTAAGTAACAATTTATCTTTATCCTCCTGCTTGCAATCGTTTTATATGGGTTTTATGTGTCAGTGTATACCTTGACTCTAAGACTCTCATGACAAAAAATTACAATATATTTTTTACAGTGTAACTAGGCACTCATATTTTACTGTTCGTTTGGAAATTCTAGGAATGGCAAAGATTTCATAGGCTGTTTCTTGCTATAATATTATTTTCAGGTCATTTTATTTAGGCTAATGCTCAAAAATAGAGTCACGCATTAAAAGCTGAAGGTCTTTGATTATCCAACTTGCGTGTTGCCATGCTGAATGACATTAGTTACAGTGTCATGGGTCCAGGACAAGGTTCCACTTTTATTTATGGTGGCCGCTGCTGATCTGCTCTTCTAGCAGAGCTACAAAGGGCAAGGGGCGGAGTGGTGGTGGTGGGGTGGGGGGCAAAGTGATAGATTCACATTCCTAAAATCGGCCATTTTGATGTAAGGACATTAGTAGCAAACTAAGGTGTATTGATCTGGCCTGTGGTGTCAGGATTAGCTGGGAGAACCAATGAGGCTGCTGGGGCAGTGGTTATTCTTGCCTTGCAGCTATGGCCATTTCAAAGGTCAGGGCCCTGCACTGACTCGGCTCAGAGGAATTAGACAGAACATGCGGTCTCTGGGCTGATTACTTAACCAAAGACAAAATAATGAGTCCTAAGCAAATACTGACTAATTGAAAGGGCTGTAAATCCATTACATATTGGTCAGGGATAATCAGGAGTATTTAATCACTTTTATCTATTCAGGAGCACTGAAGCTGCAACAGCAAAGCCCTGAACCTTGCCATGTGGTTATTATTCTCATCATTATCAAAATTACTTCACAGCTGTTCTTTGCTACATCACCTCAGCTGGAGATTTACTAACCTGTAAAATGTTTTTAATTTGGAAGTTGAGTGAGTGTGAGGGGAGGAGTTTCTCATTTTTAACCTAAGGTTTGTTTGGTTAGAGTAGCAACTAAGAAAGGCAGGGAAGCTGCAGGGTAGGCATGCCACTTTCTCCCAGGAGTTTACCTGTTCAGTTTCCTCCCTCTGTCTTCCTTCACACACCACTTTTCTTGGCTGAAAATAAAGACTTCAACAGTTGCTTTCTGAGCGAACATCTCCCTCAGTCATCAAAACCAGTTCACAGAACAGCAGAACCTTAGAGAATTTAGCTGCTCTACTTACAAATGAGGAGACTGAGACCCAGAAAGAGAAGTGATTAGCTCAAAGTCAGGTTTTGACCAGGACCCAAGGCTTCCTTGTCCCGAAATCTATGCTTTTTCTGCCATTTTCATGATGACTGCTAAAATCATTATCACATTTAACTGTTGCATATAAATCTCATAACCTCTGCCATCAACACACTCAGCTTCAAAGGGAGGATGGAGTGGAGATATGGAGAAGCAAAGTGCTGTTTTGTTTTTAAAGTTTTCTGCTCCTCCAACCTTTCCAAATAGAGAAGACTTTCCTGCACCTCTTTCTTCAAGCCACCTTTCTCCTTCACCACTTGTATTCTGTGATTTGAATTTCCTGTGGAAGTATCCAGGGCCTTTGCTGGACCTCCTGCCTTGTCCTGTCTGTGTCCTGAAGGGAATCCACGTTGTGCTGTGGCCACTGGCAAAGAATTGTGGGTGGCCAGTGATTCCGGGGCGCTTGTGGCTCTACTGCGCAAGATGCTACTAAGCAACTCCGCGAGTGCTTTCCTCTTAGCTAAATGTGCACAAGGCTTTGTGCAGAATTCTCTGTTCACCTGAAAATTTTCATTAATCTCTGTCTTTGGAGTGGATACTCAAATAGCCCGAGCCTGAGAGTCTAGGAAACCGGCATTTCAAGCTCAGTTTTCCTCGGTACTGGCTGAACCTCAGTTAAATCTCTTAAGTTCTCTGGACCTTCCATTTCCCCATTTTTCAAACAGGAGATATGCAGTGCAGGCTCCTTTCCCACGCTCACAGGTTTTGGTTCTGCTCAAGAACATTTATTCAGAACACTGCTCTGTCTCAGCCTCTGGTCATCCTTTCTTCTCTGTCCCCTTTTCTTTTTGCTTTCCACTTAGTGCTTTATTTTTCTCCTCCGCATGGCCTTCTTTCACCGCATGGCCCTTTCATTACTTCTTTCCACTGGCTTTGTCTCCCAGTCTTTCTCTCTACGCCCCTTCTCTGCCTTTTCTGCACCTTCCTTGTATCTTAAGGAAATTCTTCTTGTCTTTATCTTTGAAATTTTTTTCTACCTCCATCCTGACTTCACCCCAGCTGAAGAGAAGAGGTTCAGTAACTTTGATGAGGATGGTCCTGTAAAACTTTTACTTTCCAATCTTTAATGAGCCAAAAGATTTACTCCGCTGTAATTCTGAGCTCAGAAACCAAGAATGGAGACCCCTAACTAGCGACATGTTAATTTAGACTTCTTTTCTTATGTGCATTAACAGGCATGAGGAAGTCCTTGGAAATAGAGATGTCCTACTATATTTTTCTGTCTTTTAATTAATTTTAACTTTCCAAGTGAAATGTTGGCTCTAGCTCACTGAAAATAGATGTGGTCTAAATTATTATTTCATGTAAATTTCTTTACAAGTGCATGATTCAATGTGCATTCCTCCATTATTCTCCATTAGTCTCTTTAACATTATTTCAAACTGGTTTGTTCCCTTTTGTGCAGTATGACCTGTTCTTGTATTACAATAATCCCTGATGTACCCTTTTTTCTTTCTTTTATAAAAAAAGAAGCTAATTGAATTATCTCATTATTTTAATTTGTTAAGCAAATGTATTTTGCATCTCAGGATGTGTTCTTAAAGAAGGGGGCTGCTAAGGCTTTGCCCCCTGAATGGGCCATTGGCCCATTTTGACATTCATGCATTCATTAACTAGGAGAACATAAAAGAACTCTGGTTGTATTTTTTTTTTTCCAAACACCCAACCAGCATGGAGCAACTTCTTCCAATAAGCCACAGGGGTCTCTCTACATATGTTCTCAACTGCAAGCTATTGTCACCTATTCTGAATACCTCAAAAGGCCCAGAGAAAAAGGAATCCCACCTCAACAAAGGCTAACTGTAGCAATTGTTAAGTCTTGGTTTCAATATGACAAAAATCATTAACCTTCAGTTTTCTTGGAAGAACAAGTTTCACTACAACTGTAACAGTTAAAACAATCCCCCAAATTCTTACGCACTGCCAGCTTTAGAGGAAAAGGTAATATATTTGTCGCTAATTGATTATATTGAGGAAAATATTTAAACTAAATTCAAATTTAAAAGAACAAACTATTTAATGAATTGAGGAATTTTCATATTCAGAGTTAAGCATTTTGAATTTGCTTACTCTAAGGCTAAGTAATTAGTTTCTAGTTTCTAACTACCAATTTTCAAAATGTCTTTTAAGAATCCCCTATAGAAAACACAATCATCTTAAAGAAATAAATCTATATATATAGAAATTCAGCTACTGAAAATGTTTATATTATTACTCTTCTCTTCTATTGGTTGATGATTGTGCCTGGCTCTCAGACTAAGAAATCTAGTGAAGATCGAAGAAAGAATCTGTTGGAAATGTATGCGCTTTGGCTGGAAAGTACCCAATGTCAAAAAAAAAAAAAAAATCTTAGGGAAATCCTAGGGAAGTATACTCCTTTCACAAACACATGGAGATTATGGTATCATAAAGGTAAACCTGCCATTACAACTGTTTTTATTTGACTTCAATGATAGTTAAAGAAAGAAACAGCAAGAAATAATACCCAGGCTAACGGTTTATTCATAACCATGAAAAACTCCATGGCAAGAAGTCCTTAGTGTGCTCAATTAGGCTCTCAGGCACCTCCACTTACCACCTTCAAGAGCTCCCCTAGTTGTGCTGCAAAGAATATATTTGATCATGGAATGAAAACAGGAAGTGCTCACACACAAAGACACCACTTGCACATACCAGTCGCTGACTAAAGGTTTTCTTATTTGAAAACATAGGGATAAAGCTTACACTTAGGGGACGTAGGACTTCTTTCGAAGATATGTATACAGAATCAGAAGCAAATTTACTTTAAAGTGACACAATTTTATGCAGCCTTCTTGAAACTGCAGATTCTAAACACTCTGCCTTTTGTTCATGGCATAAGGCTTTGTCCTGTCACCATATCTCTGGTGGTTAGGGAGAAACCTGCCTCTTAGGTGTTCATTCCTTTCACTCCTGGCCTAATAGAGTTTGCTTTATGAGATTTTGTAAAGGTCTCTTTTTGGCAATAAAAATGTGTATAAAAGCATATTGTCCTACAGAGACAATGAACCCACATTATGAGTAAATAGAGCCCCTTTTGCATTAGAGAAACGTCTATCTTCTCCAGTGATTATCATAATGTGTATATATATAGACTAGTTTGCCTTTTAACGAGTTCTCTTTATCTTGTGTAGATCCAGATAGCTTTTTTCTTAAATGAAGTGATACAATCTCACAATTAGGTGTACATGGCCTGGAATCTGCAACACAGTAGATTTTTAATCTTGAGCACTTATCCTCTCTAAATTTCATTTTTTATGTCTATAGAATGGGGATAATTCTAGAACCAACCTAGAAGTGTTGTTGCCAGGATTAAATGAGATCATGTAAAGCATTTCAGCCCATGCCTAGCTCTTATAGTAAGTACATAATATAAAGTAACCATAATATTGTAATCTAGTTTAATGACCAACAGGAGGCTTTGGCCAATGGCACTGGCCAGCTGAAGTTACCACTCACTTTCCTGGGACAATATGAGATGTGGCGATCAGGTTTTGCCAAACAAGTCCCAAATGCCCCTCAGCAGGAGAGAATATAGTCTAAACTCTACCTTCTAGAGCCCTATAAATATTTGATGGCTGCTCAGTGATGGTAGGTAATAGCATCATAGAGTCCTGGTGCCAATGGAAAGCCAAAGCATCCCGGCCTTCTGGGTTGGGGTAGAAGGTAAAGAAGCAGCTGGTTACAGAATAATTCAGGTTGCCTCTGCAGAGCCTGTTTTTTGACGGGAATGCTTCATTTCACCTTGAAGGGTGTGAGCAATGTCTAGAGTTCCCAGCTTCCTCATAGTGTTAGATTCTAGGCTCTATGTGAAACTGTGCAGTATGCTTTATTTATTGTTTGTTTTGTTTTGTTTTGTAAAGTAAAGGGGCTCACTGGACTTGGTTTCGAGCTCTGTGATCTGGGGGTAAATTATTCAACCTCTGAGCCTATTTCCTTACCTGAAAAATGAAGGTAGTATGCATGTGCCCTTCTTGGCTGGTTGGGTTGCTGTGTGATTCCAGTGATGTAGTCAATTTGTGAATTGTAATGTGTTGCACAAGTGTCGAATATTTTGGTCTTTTGGTTGTGTACTTCGATTTTCCGGCGCCTATGGCCTCTACTTCCTCATGAAATCACCAAGGGTGAGAGTACTGCCTGCCTTGTTCATCTCTACCCCAATTTCTCCATTTGTTCATTTCCACAAGGGTATCCACGGAGACACTGATCATTTCTGTCGTTAGAGGTCTTTTTAAGGGCCTTGAGTGGTTAATCAAATCAGCATTTCATGGACATTAGTTACTTCTACTTGGAAATGAGTGCTTTCATTGGGCTACTTAATTGCTCTAGGCCAAATTAATACCAAATATAAAATGTTGGCCTTACTGATAATGAGAGAAGGCTGTTCTCACATTCAGAAATACAGATGTGCACTGAACACAAGTGGGGCTCTATGGCTGAGAAATACTTAAGTAGAGACGGCACATGCAGAACATCCAGCTGAAAAACACCAGCAGAGAGCTTCCCACAAGCAGCAGAGGGAGGCCACCCCTAGCTTTAGCCTTTGCATTGTTTTTCTGCTTGCCAGGAGAAAACATCTGTGAATTATTTGAATGGAACCTTATACTGGAGATCCTCTGAATTGGTGTCATCTCTGTTTAATTTCAGGAAATGATGTCACAATGCATTAAATAACAGTGCTGGGTAATTTATTTTCCTGTGGACATGCTGTCTTAAGCATTCCTCTTCCCTTGCAATGTTTCCAATTAACTGTAAGCTTAAGTATTCTTCCTATTTCATAATGATTTTGAGTGGTGGGGGTGGGAGATTGGGGTAGGAAGAGTGATAATTTTAGAGGTTACCGAGGTTCAGAGCTAATGGCACATCCATCAGGCTCTTATTGGGACAGGAGGGAACTGAATGTTGGGGCTATGATCACCAGTGGCAACTTAACAACAGTGTTGGTTGGTTTTAAAGAATGCCAATAAATAAATAAATAAATAAATAAATAAATAAATAAATAAATAAAAGCCTGAACGTTCTGATCCTTAGTGTCCAAAGAGCCAGTGGATAAATTTAATAGCGACCTGCATATCGTAGCTTCTGCTTTTGTCAAAGTTTCTATGCACTTCCTTCGTCAGTAAAGAATAGAGGACATAAGTCAATTCCATGTACCATCTGTTGTCGTTTTTACAATTTCTCAAATTAAAGAGACAGGCCAAAAATTTAATGTTGTGTTGAATCTTAGAAACGCCTCTAGAAGAAATAAAATTGCAACTAAATGTACTTTGTTCCTCTTAAGAGAAAAAAAAAGATTGCGTGCTGCTGTGTCATAGCCTTTTACTTGTAGTCCCAATTTGGTGTTTAGAATTGGATTATAAGGGTTTCTACATGTGAAAGAGTGATGTGTCTGGGATTCAGCAGCCTTTGTCCACATTCTGAATGACTCTGAGGTAAAGTCCCCAGTACAGTGGCGGTGGCCTTTCATGGGGGTGATGAGATGTGTGGTCTCCTCAATACAAAAACATCTGGTCAAGACATTTCAAAAAGTACATCAGATAATCTGGTTTAAAAAGAAGTTCAGCTGAGATAGACTAAAAAAATTAAGTCCCATATTATGAGCTACAAACTGATAGACACATTTTAAAAATAAGTAACTGAGTGAGAAGATTGAAGAATTAAATTCTTATTAAATTACCATCAAAAAGAAACTAAAATAATTACTAACTCAAAGTTTAGCACCCAATTTTATAAAATATCATTCTAAGTATAATTGTTTAAAAATACGTTAAGGGAGATGGAAAATTGAGGACCCTTGAATAAAAGAAAATAGAAGGCATGTGCATATCTGAATATTCAGCTATTTTAAAACTCTAAGAATAGAATGCCATTAAATGCTGTTTAGTGAAATCCCTGAATATTCATTCAGCTCATAGTGAAAATTTCCATTTCTTCATTCCACATGACCATAGTTTGCAAGTGTATTCTGTGGGAAGGCGGAGTTATTGTGAACTAAAGGCCAGATTGACTGGGTTAAGAGAACAGCCACTGTCCCTCATTTTTGCTGCCCGCTAGGGTCATAAAGTGACCTTAACATTCAGGATTAATTTTTATTTTAGAGATCATTACTGCACAGATTTCAGAGGACTCCTGGAAATGCCCTGACTTCTCTGTGCTGTAGTCTGTTTTTGCAATTTAGAACAGATTATGAAGTGAAAAGATGGTATCCAGCCCATCACTCCTGTTAAGAAATAGTGACTTGGGTAGAAAGCATTAGGTGGGTTGAATGGAATTTGTCTTATTACATTTATATTCAGTGTACCCTTTCTAAATTGATTGGCAGCCGTTGTTTACAGTATGCAGAATAATCACTAGCACCCTTTAAAGGTGTATTATCCTCTTAAAACATAATAGTAATGCCATTTTCAGGCTTTTACATTTGCTATTCATATTTTGAACTGCCAAGTCCCAAATCTGCCAGAACTAATTTAAGTTGTTTTTATCTAATAGTGAATAAGTTGTCAAGTCACAATATAATGGCAGATAATTTTTCTTAAACTATAGTTTTACTTCTGGGTTATTACAGATAACAAGAATATTTGTTGAATCTGACTTTGATTGCCCACAAAAAGAAAAATTACAACTCAAGAGATTATTATTGTGGGATTCTGGGATGACAAGAAATAAAGAGAATATTATCCAGTTATTCTGAGCAATACAGAAAATTAACATGAGCCATTAATCAGCCCTCTTTCAGTCACCCTGCCCACTCTCGACCTCCCATCCCCCAGGTCGCGATCTGCTTTGCTGTTAATATAGCCAGATAATGAAGATCCACCCTGGATAATCCCAGCACCAAATCTTGTTGCTGCTCTTAATCATAATACCTCAGTTATCACATTATAATATAACTATCCAGACTTATTTACTTCTTGGATCATTCCCCTATAGTCATAAATATTCCAGAATTAATTTTGACTTGGAATATCTGCAATTTTATAACTAATAATTTAGAAAAGAATAATCCCGTGATATCAATCATGCTGCAGTTGTCAAATAGCTTATTTCTTATCCTGGACACATGGTGTGACCCTGTCATAGCTGACAATAAACAACCCAAGTGTAATGGGGGTGGTGCCACCCTAGTCTTTCAAAGAGAAAAGAGCTTTTATCAATAGAAGAGATGAATGCTGGATTATTCCCCATAGGTTTGGTGACATGATGGAACTCTCTTTAAAGGCAGCCTTATTTTTCTTTTTTCCTGTGGTGAAAAGGTATAGATTTCAGTTAAGCATTTCAGGATATCACAGGAAGCTCATGAGTTGTTACACTTGTTTTAAACCCTGCCTCACAGTGAATTAAAAAAACAAACAAAAAAGTGATAAGAGGGCATAGGCAATATGAAGTCATTATTAGTCAATTATAGGCTCAGTTCAGTTTTTGCATTTGTTTCTAGGAAAACATAAATTTAGACCTGTGTGGCAAAATCCCACTGATTACTTGGACGTTGATAAAGACCCCTCTTATTGCTTAATCCTGAAGCTTTTAGGTTTGCTGGTAAACCACTTAAGTGATAATCAAATGTGGTCATGTGGAAAGGCATCAGTGTTTAATATGACTTTTGTTACCAGTTTGAGAATCCTTTCAAAACAGTTTGAAATTTATTTATTGATTTATTTATTTTCTGCAGAGCAAGTTTAAGGGAAAGTGTGATTTTAGTTCTCTTTGGTTCTTATTTGCTTGTACTTTCTCGTTATTGTCTATCCCAAACACCCAACTCCTGTTCATTAAAATGGGTATGGAATAAGTTAAACAGAAAGGGGTGCTTAAATTTTCCTGAATTTCTGATTGGAGAAGACAATGGAAATGTAATTCACAAAAAGAATCAGCACTTTTCCTACCTTTAGATAGTTAGGACAATCTGTAAATTCTTTGTGCTTTATTAAAATAAATATTTCAGGGCAGGGAGAAAGAAATTCCCACTGTTTATAAGGTGATATGTACACCAGAGGCAGCAGAGTTAGGACAAATTTGAAAGTACTTGACTAGGATCTCAGTCTCAGTTCAGCCTTTTGCTCTCTGAGTTATTTTGGGCAAGTCATTTTCTTTTCTGAGCTCTGGTTTTCTTACGCTGTTGTTTTGAGGATTAGCTGATATTTACAAATAGCCCTTTGAATACAGGGCAGAATACTGTGCAAGTATAAAATGGTATTCATTGATATTATAATCAACTGAAATAATGAATTTATTCTGTCTTAGCTCCATGAAACCTGAACTTGGATATGGATAAAACACCCTTCAAAGAAAACTATTGCACTTGTTTCTTTTGACCTAAGCCTATTTGGCATGAGGATCAGATCCTACAGTTAGCATGATATATAACAAGAAAAGGGCAAAAGACCTTATGGATTGTTCATATTGTGGCACAGTTTTGTAGCATCATTAATCAAAGGAATTTTTGTAATTTTATAAGCTCCAACTTAACAGGAGGAACTGGATGATAACAAACTAACCTTACAATACTTATTTCCTCTTGTATCATTATAGCTTTGGACCAAGCTCATTGGGGATTTGGACATCTTTGTTCCTTGTCCATAAATTCTTCATCCTGAGAATCACCTACCTGGCATTTTTCATCTGGCCAAACTGGTGGAGAAGAGCAGTTTTACATCTTTAAAATGGCAGTCTCGTAGGCCCACTCAAGAAGGTGAAAGGCTTTGAGAGACAGAATTATCTTATTGCAGCAAGAGACTAGTGGAATTTTTTTTCCCCTAAAGATTGTTTCCATCTGGATTTGAAATTAGACTACTTTTGATTCTATATTCAGAGATTCGTGGATGCTACAGCTCTTAAGACAGAATCCTCTTTTGCTGAAGCACAGAATATGTATGGGAGAATAGTGTGGAAAGGTTGGAAAGTTATACTGAGGCCCGAAGCTTAGATACATAAGCCACATATCTGGTTGGGGGACCTCTGTGGAAGTTAGAAATGGTGAGATGGTAGTTTGAGAGCTGATACTGATCTTTATAGAAGTAATGCTTGAAACAATGACACTGGCTAAAAGTAAGGAAGAGTTTGCAGAGAGGTGGGTTAGAGGACAGAATCTTTTTAAAGACTACATTTAAAGGGAGGAAGAGAGAAAGTAATGAGCAGAGATAAATCAGAATAGTAGGAGCATTATCAGATTGTGTGAAGAGGGGAGTTTCAAAGTGGAGGAAGCAGATTCTGTAGAAATATCAAGGACAGTGATGACTGAAAATAAGCCTTTGGATTTGGCACTTGGGGGTCATGACCTGCGTTTAAATTCTACAGACTGAGGAGTGAGCAGTCAAAGTTAGAAGGGAACAGAGGAGGAACAGAGGGCAGAGCGTGGGAGTGGCAGGATTTATTAACAGAGATCTATAAGGTGAATCAGGTGTGGGAAGGGATCCAGGAGAAAGAGACTGAGGTGTAGGTGAACAGATGGGTGGTGTGTGTGTGTGTGTAGAATGACAATGGATAATGCAGGGTTCAAGAAAAGGAAGCCAGTGAAAATGAGGGCCAAAGTACAGATAGAATCGTGGGTAGGAGACTGACACATTTCTTAAAAAATAAGAAGAAAGCTGAGGGAATTCAAAAATAAAAGCTTCTCTAACTGGAAAAACCTAAACTTAGAATTGACGACTTGGGTGAGAGGAAGGGTTTTAGTTAGAGAATTCTTGAATTGGTTGACTACTATGTCAAAATACTAATGAAATAGTCTTTCCTTGGATCATGACTGAAAAATTGATTCTATAGTTCATCTGAATAATGAAACAATTAAGAAAAGTCAAGATATTTTTCAAAAAGAAAATGAGAGAGGTCTTGTACTGAGTATTATTAAAATAGATTATAAAACTACCAGGTGGCTATCACAGTAGGCAGAATAATCACATGAACAGAATAAGAATACACAAATATGTATGGAGAAATTTATTAATTTTATAGACATCACTTCAAATCACTTGAAGAAAAAAGTATAATTTAATGAATAGTTTTGGTTAATGGTTTATTTTTGAAAAACAATCAGTACTCTCCATCAAAGTAAATTTCACATATTTAGGATTTCTTTGAAGTAAATGTAACCATTTTTCTTTATTTAGTGATATCTTTTCAGAGCATAAAAGCAAAGGAGTTATTTTAAAAATCATGATAGATTTAATTTAAAATAAAAATAAGAGCTTTCTAATGTTAAGAAAACACTTAAAATAAAGATGAACATTGAAGTGGCAAAAATATGTGTAATATTATATAACAAGCAAAGGATTAGTGTCCTTAATAAATAAAATGTGCAAATTAATATAAAAAGTACAGTAGATAAAAGGCACAGCTGAATAGCTTCATTCTCAAAAGAAATACAAATGGCCAATAGGTAATTGAAAAATGTTCAAGGTAATTAGTAATCAAACCAATTTAAAAATTGGCAACAAAATATTTTTCTATCAAATTAAGAAAAACTTTAAAAAAAAGTGTTCAGCACTGTCCAAGGTGGAAGAAAATATCTGCTTTAATGACAATAAAAATTGACAATCTTTCTGAAATTTAAACTGGTAACATGTATGACTAATTAGGTCCTTTGATCCAATAATTCAGTTCCTAAGAGTTTATTATAAAGAAATAATAAGAAACGGACATAAAACTATGCAAAATTGTGCATAATTATTTATGTTAATAAAACATGGAAAATCATATAGTTTTTCAATTATAAGAGAGTGTAATGAAATATTATAGACTACTGTGTAATCATTACAAATTATATTCTCGAAAATATTTTGAGATGTGGGAAAATCTCTCAATATATTACCAGGCAGAGTAAAACAGAAGAGGCAGTATGATATGATGGCAGTTTTACAAAAATAAGTATATGGATATAGGCATAAAAGAACAAATGAAAATGTTACCAGAGATTGTCTTTGGGTAGTGAGATCTGGGTGACCTTTTTTACTTTATGCTATTCATATACTCTAAATTTTCTATAAAATGTGTGCTGTATTTATAATACAAGACAATAAAATTTATTTTAATAAAGGACCATGCTGAGTAAGGAGGCTTATAAAGTGTATCATGCTTTGGGAACAGAGGGAACCTGTGGAGGGGCTGTAAATCCAGATGTAGACTAAGAGGGAGAACAGAGAAGCCAGGAAGGAATATTTTAGGGTCTGTGATCCCGGAAATACAGCATCTCTGCTTGATGAAATCCAGGGCTGGTGAAGTAGAGATGGATGACATTGGAATTTAGAGGAGAAAAAGTATTAGAAAGCTCTTTGTCATATAAATATTGAAGCCTTTAAAAGTAAAGGCAAGCAGTGGGATGCAGAGAAATGTTCTCGTGTGTACAGAAGCCATTGGGGAAAGTGAAGGTAGCTTAGAGGTCAGCATTCTTCTGGCAACAGTAGTGGAGAGGAATAACAGTAAATGCTGTGGACTTCATGAGAAAAGTGGGTGGAAAGCCTTAGGTTCGGCTGAAAGCAGGGAATAAGAGAGAAAAGGAAAAGAAAAGTATGGGGTCCCTTCCCTGATTCTGGAGGGACTGTTATGGAGGAAAAATTGGGTGTCTTCGATGGGAGAGTGTCATAGTTCAGGCTGCCATAACAAGTACCACACAGTGGGAGGCTCAAATAACAGAAATTTATTATCTCACAGCTTTGGAGGCTGGAAATTCCAAGATCAAGGTCCTGGCCACATAAGTGTCTGGGGAAAGCTCTGTCCTTATGTTGCAGATGGCCACCTTATTACTGTGTCCTCACATAGCCTTTCTGCAGCGTGTGTATGTGTGTGTGTGTGTGTAGAGAGATGTCTTTCTCTCTTTTTATAAGAACACCAATCTTATGAGATTAGGATCCCATCCTTATGACCTCACTTTTTACCTCAGTTGCCTCCTAAAAGCTCTACCTTCACATACAGTCACAGTGAGGTTAGGGTTTCAACATGTGAATTTTGCGGGAACACAATTCAGTCCACTGCAGAGAATTGTTAGGGAAACTATTTCAGGACAAACTCAAATTTCAGAAAGTCAAGGATATGTAAGTTATGCTTGTGGAAAAGATCAAAGTTATTTTTATTTCATGACACAGCAGGTGAGGGTGATGGCAGAGAGGCAAGTTAACTTAAGATGTGGTAAGATAGAACAAAAGACCAGAATGTCAAGAGTAACACCTCGAGGATTGCAGTTCTTTGCTAATATAGCTCCCTAAGATTCTGTTGAAGATTGAAGTAGAGAAACCAAAATAAAGATACCCAAAATGTTTTTTCGGAGCACCTGGATGGAAGAGAGTAGAAGAGCAAAGAAGGCGTGGGGATGATTGCTCAGCTAGCTAAGATAAATCACAAATTGAGTTATTTCGATCATGCTTAAGGTTTGTTTGATCTAGCTGTTTTTCCTTAGAGTTCAGTTTTACATATGTTTTAGCACCCCAATCAGCTTGTGCATTTTCAAGATTTTTTTTTTCTCTTTCTTTTCCTTCTTCGGTGTTTGGATCAGGGAGGGGAAGGACTGAGGGACTGAGGTCGGCAAACAGGCTCATTCCCTGGTTTGTCAGGCTGTGCTCTTGACCCTTCCTCAGGACCTGTGATTAATACATGCTTTGTAGAGGAGACTTGGCAAACCCTACTCTCCACAGGACTCGATTCATAATTCACAGTGAGCAGGAGGAACAGGGGCTTTGTGGTGGCTTGTTTGCTCTTTGCCACACAAAAAGCAATGCTTTCTGACCTTCACTGTTATCTAATCAGGAAGTAGACAGTCCTGGTGTGTAGTTGAGTCCTCCTAGGGCTCTCTACAACTGTAAATTATGTTCCAGCTCCCCGGATCTGGGGCACACCACACTTTACATTACTATTGTGTATCTTAAAATAAACAGCATCGCAAGCTGTTTATTTTGGTGTTACTATGTATGCAATTTTAAAACAGTGGTTACTTAAACAAATGTCTCTGTTCCCAGAGCACTTGAAAGCCAGTGTTTGCTCCTGTGGTTTTGGGTTTTGTCACTTCTGTTTGGTTTATATCTGAGATCCACACTGTGAGCAGTTGGAATGAACTTGGCAGCATATAAGGCATGACTTGTTGTTGGGCCCTGCCTTTCACCATGTACAGCTGTCTTTCCCCTCTCCCCACACCTTCTCTACCCTCTTCAGCACCATATGCAAATGGACATACCTGAGATTTTGTTTTCTCCTTGAGGTGCTCAGTTTATCTCCATTAATCATCTAGAGCCGTAGTCCCAACTTTTTTGGCACCTGGGACCAATGCTCCTATGAGAATCTAATGCCTGACGAACTGAGGTGGAGCTGAGGTGGTGAGGCTAGTGCTGGGGAGCTGCCACAAATGCCGGTGGTACTTCTCACCCTCACCTGCCACTCACCTCCTGCTGTGTGGCCTGGCTCCTAAAAGGCCACAGACCAGTACTGGTCCACTGCCTGGGGTTTGGGGATCCCTGATTTAGAGTGTCCATTAAGTTCCTGAATGCTGTACAGTTTAATTGAATACATGATATTGTGATGATTCTATAACAACTATTGCAAATATTCATTTAAAATTCTCATTTGTGTACAGTAAATATAAGGCATATTACATTGATAGAGCTGGGACAAGATGAATGAGAACAGGGGCAGTGGACAAAATGGTTGTAAAGACATTAAAGTTTTGACAGTGACTTGCCTTGTGACCTTGAGGCCTTACACCTCCATTGCATACAGGGATACCATAGGGAGGTAGAGAGTCTTAGTATATAAGACTTAAGTGCAGTACTTTGGTATGACTCACAAGAAGCCACTTACTCATGCTGTTTCCTTGGGCAAGATATTTAACATCTGTAAGTCTTCATCTGTAAAATGGGTAGTATTGTCTGAGTGGGAGGGAGAACCAAAGGAAATAGAATATGTAAAACATCCTATTGCAGTGCCTTGAACAAAGTTGGTACTCAATAATTAAAAATTTCCCTTCTCTCTCCACCCCTCACATCATGACATGAATGTAGCTGTGGGTGGTCTGGGCATAGTCCTATGGCTTGAAACTGCAGTTAATGCAATGTGGGCCCCTCAGTTCCTGACCTGATCTGCTGGGTGATGTTTGGGATACTCATTACCCAGAATCTCCTAGACCATTAGCAATGAGCCACAGCACGCCAGACTTCCTTCTCCATTCCCTGGTCAGTTTTCAAGGAAAGAAGTAGAGGATGATTTGAAGTTCCTATTAGTGGATATATCTAAAAGCAAATTACAATCATCTTTCCAGCTTGATGACATGAATTTCTTCTGTTATACTGATATATTATGAGGGAACTTTTGGGATAGATTTACTGGTTAATGAAAGAATAGATGAAAATCCTGCTTGGATTCTTGAGTATTTTAAGAAATCGAAATTCTACTGTATAATTTATTACCATTTATACTCAGACTAAAGATTAGTCTACACAAATATAATTTTATAATTATAAATCAGTTGTGTTAATGAAACAAGGATATTTTGCATATATAGTTATTTACATTTTCTGTAAAAATCAACACTACTTTGAAAAATTTAGATTCTAAGCCTATTAGATTAAAATTGCATAATATAATAAATCTAAAATACTAATGAGAGGATATGGATCTGGTTGGTTAGGTAGACATATATTTCCTTCTTCTAAAGCACATATACAAGGTAATAGGAGTGAAAAAGCATTCTTTGCATTATTTAGATACAGACTAAATCTAATATTTTTTTTTCACTCTATTTATAAAGATTACCATGCAAGATATTTTTAGTGTGTGGATTTTTGATTCCAGATATAAAAGAAAGACTCAATGATCATTGAGTGATTGAAAGCTTGGATGAGGCTTCCAAGCTTTCAATCACTGGCTGAGTTGCCTTGGGTGAGTTAACCTTTTAAAAGCCTCAGTTTTTTCCTTTGTCAAATAGGGATAATAATAATGCCTCCTCCTTGTGTGATCAGGATGTAGAAAGGAGATAATACAGGGCCAAAGCCTATACCACATTTTCCCTATTAAATCTGAGGAAGGTTATTAGCTCATCATTATGTTAGTCCTTTAATGATGGAACACATTTTTTAATTTTCATTATTATTTTGAAGGTGGAATAACTTCAAAATTTTTGGTGTCATTGACTCATCTCTGACTTAAACACCATAGGAATCCCATTCCCCCTGAAGGAACTAAATCACAAACACATAAGAGGGGTGTGAGAGAGAAATAAATGGGGAATAAAAAGAAGATATGGATTGCAACTAGGTAATCTCCATTTTTCACTCTTTCAAGCTAAGAGTACATTCTTTCTTTCATCCTTTCTGTGACTGGCCAGCATTATGACATATTCTATCTAGTTAGTGGTGCTTCTCTTTTTTTTAGTCTGCTTATTACATTCCTAATAATTAAACATAATCTAGCAAGCTTTCTGTATATATTTATTCTTTCTTCCCAGTTTCAGCCACCTCCAGCTCCTGTACCATGCCCTCTTTGATTGCCTGGTTTGACTGCATTTCCATCCGTCCTCATTTCTTTAATCTCCTATATGTCACTTGCATCTGGAGTTCAAATAATTGTATTATTTTCTATTGGTTTGCCTCATTGAAAACAGCTCAAAAATTTTATTATGATGAGAGTGAAGGAGAAGGTACTTTTTGCCCCAATAACATTAGATGGCATAGTGACAACTGTGTGTTTGTTAAAAAGCAGTTAGCACAAATTAGAAATACTTCACAGCAGATGTGTTTTGTGAAAGGATATGCTAAAAAATTAAACAGAGAATACTTTCCGGTTATAATTTTAGAAAAATATTGTGCAATGAAGCAAATTTACAATTCATTTAAAATCAACCTTTTTATAGAGTGTGTGCCTTCATGATAAAATTTTGACAATTTTGCAATTTGTTTCAGTGTTTCATTGAGGGGGTGGAAATCCATCTGCTAGTTATTTTGGGGGACACCATTACATCAATAAAATGATTCCAAAGTTGTACACAGATTTCATTTTAAATAAATGTGTGGTTGTTTTAAGTATAAGTGACTTAATTAAAGGTAAAAGTTTCTATTATATGCATAATAGTAGGAATTTTTTTCTTCTTTCTGTCAGACACAACCCTCGTGTGCCATACTGTCTGTCCAAGAACGTTTTTGGGCCCTGGGTTCTTACAGACGTTTCTTATTTTTACTTCACTGACCCCGTTTCAGCTACGGGAGGGGCACATTTTTTTTTTAAGTTACTACCGTTGATACAGTTGCTATTAATCACTGTCTGCCATGTTGTGACGTAGGTTCTAATAACATCCCATTGAGTGGCTTTTGCAAGCTGGAAGCTTACCAACAACACTGGCCTTTGATATTCGACTCACACCAGGAAAAAGAAAATGTAGAGTGAAAAAAAAAAACCTACAAATAGAAAAAAGAACAAAAACTGGAGAAAATGGAATGAAATCAAAAACAGATAGCTTTCTGTGAGCCGCTTAGTTTGCCATGGGAGCAGTGAAGCTATAAATCTCAGCGGCGTTGTTTGAAAACTGAACATGAGGCTGCTAAATTTATCATTCATTCTTTGTTGTTTCAGGGAGGGTAGTAGCTGGCTGACCTGGCTAACTTTAGTTCCTGTCCCCTATTAATAACATTTCATTTTTCTCAAAATCAAAATTTGGCTTTTGCTGGATCAAAGGATACCAGGGGATTTGATCCATTGCAGGGAAAAGAAGGGAGAAAGGAGGACTGAGTTGGAATCATCCGTGTGTCGTGTAACTCTGGGATTTCTTCCAAGTCATGACTGTGGGGCTGGGATGCTTTTCTTCTATGATAAGAGGAAAAAGAGTATACATATCTCCTATCTACTTTTTAAAATTTAATTCCATAGGTAGAATTTAAAAAGCATAGAGAAAGAAAGTTCACTGCCATGAGCAAATGTGGAGCCTGATGAAGCTGCAGAATCCCCTCCTTTTGTTTGCACTGGTGTTCTATGTTGCAGTGCACAGGGGGGGAAATAAGGTAGAAAGCAAGCCTGCTACAGATGTGACTAGCTATGAATATTCATGAGTGCCAATGCTCCTCCTTTCCCACAGCATCCAGGCCTTTCTGATCTCCCTCTTGCACAGCTCACAGATGCTCCCTCCCCTGCCGTCCTTCCACTCCCCCCACCTCAGATCTGCCCTCCCTGACCAACCTTTGAACAAGACTGCAGTTTATTTCGATCACAGCCTGGCATGATACAGTGATCAGTGGCCTTAGAAATGTGTGTGTGTGTGTGTGTGTGTGTGTGTGTGTGTGTGTGTGTGTGTAATCTTGCATCAAAACAAAGGGCGAAAAAGAAAAAAAATGTAATTATCCACAGTTTTATGAATTCAACTCCCCTTAATGTTCATTATTTAAACCAGCAGCAATTACAAGTTCAAAGGGGTTTAGAGGGCCAGCAACCCGCATAATCACTGCCAAATTAAGCGGGACTCATTCGTCACAGGAGAGTACACCCTGAGCAGTGAATCATGCATGCCATGACAGGCTCTGATTTACATAAAGCAGAAATCTGTGCCCTCTAGGGCTGTGAGTTACTTCATCTGGGTAGCCCCATGATATGTGAATTTTCTTTTGGTGTTAGAAAGCTGACACGATTTCATATGTGGCATAGCGTTTTACTAAATATTAACAAGAGTTACTCACTTTAGTGTAGACTTGTGTTCAAATAACATGTTGGGCTATGATGCAAATGAAATTCTCATTCTTGAAAAGAAAAGAATGTGTTTCCCTAAAGTTTTTAAATCCGTACTTTCATGGCTAAAAACAATGAGTTTCTGAGCAGTTGTGTTTCCTTTTATGCCAGTCTGTTTGGGTCTGTAGTTAAAATCAGTGATACTGGAAAGGAG
Source organism: Macroglossus sobrinus (assembly GCA_004027375.1). NCBI lineage: Eukaryota > Metazoa > Chordata > Mammalia > Chiroptera > Pteropodidae > Macroglossus > Macroglossus sobrinus. The sequence continues at coordinate 79,261 of PVKZ01002027.1, forward strand.
GCAAAATCCCTTAGGCCTGAAACCTAACAGACCTAGACCCATTTCCCACCCTTATGGAATGAATGCCCCCTAAGGCCCTTTCCTGTATGGCATGGAGAGTTACCTAGTGACAGTTGGGGCCAGTTCTGGAAGGATCCTATGCTCTGAAGCAGACTTTATGCTGCCAAACTTTAGAGGGCTTCCTTGAGAGCTGTCATCAGGGATTGAAATCTTAGGTCTAAATGATAAAATTCCAGAATTGAGTTCAAGCGGAAATGCATTAGGTTCAGGATAATGATGGAAGACACCAAAACAATATTTGTAGCTTTTTATCTCTCACTGTTAGGTGTTCTTGGATATTCTCTTTCATCCTTTAGGCGAAGCATTGTATTGAATTGTCATTTGTTTTCTTTCTTTTGGAGAGAACTCTTTCTATTTGTGGCTAAATCATCTTGATATTATGTCATCCCCTGCATCATTATCTCTGCCTCTTTTCTCAGATACAGACCTGCATTCACACTTAGGTTTTGAAGTGTTTGGAATTTGAGAATTAGGTTGGCAATTTTTGGAGATTACCTACACTTATATTTTTTTGGGAGCTGACTTTGAAGTGCAGATAAAGGTTTTGTGGTTTTGTCTCTTGTAACCCGGTCTACACCACACATATATCAAAGCAGTGTGGTTTAAAAAGTTATTTGAAGCAGATCACAGTAGATTTTGAGGTGATGGACCCAAGGCACGCTTCCTGGTGTTCTCTTGTTGCTAACTTTTTACCACGACCTTGCAAAGACCTTCAGTGTTTCGCCTTGCATTTCAGCCTCTGGAAAGTTTTTTTTCCTCCTAAGCTCTTTCCTGTATCCTACTCCCTAAAAGTCTTCACAAAGTGGAGATTTTGGATACCCAAATGATAAGTTAAACGCATGTTTCTCTACTGTTACAGGTATACTGTAATGTGGCATGTTTATCCTGGAAAAGGAGTAAGTCAGGCATCTCAGTTCCACTTAGTGTAGTTAAGCAACCCAGGTTTAGTAAGGTCAGCTGGGCTAGTCCTTTAACCCCTCTGAGATCCAGTTTCTTCATCTGTAAAACAGTGATACTGGTTTTTCTCCTAACACATAAATGTTCTGAGGAGTGATAGTTCTTGTAATTTTTATTCCACTGCCAAAACTCTGAACTCATCAAGCTGTTTGAGTTCCTCCTAAAGTCATCTTTATTCCTCTCCTATTTTCTGTTCATCTTTGTCCCACAGAAGTAAGATCCTTTCACTCTCATTTCTTTAGGTCTTATTCTCAGATTCTGGCTGAGCTTTGCTGTAAGGTGCCATCTGGCATTATGAGTGGAAGGATTCCTCTGGACTGAGTGAAATCTCCCAAACCAGTTTTCTTTCAACCACCCACACCTCTAGTGCCCTTGTGAAGACTCATCGATATTTTGATCCATGTCTTCTTGTCCTCATGCAGAATGAATCTTTCTTTTTTTCTGCTTATGTAACTTCATGCCTTTTAAAACCCAAATATTGCCAGATTTTTAGGGTCATGGAGACTGAAATGCACATTTACAGAAGAAAAAAGATTGGTGGACAGGTTTAGGCACTGTAATGTACCTCAGAAGTGCTCAAAAAGTTGGGCTGAAGAAAGATCATTCTAAGCTTTCATGCATCCATTTGTAAAGTGAGTCCAAATAAGATTTACAAATTACTTAAAGGCATTCTAATGAAGAATTTAATGTAATTGAATTTGTGTGCACTATGGCAATGTTAGTAAGCATGCTGACAGAAATAGCCATGGGATAGTAACTTGCACAGTGTATTGATACACAAATATATGTAGAACAGACAGCATATAGATGTACACAGGTGCATGCATGCACACACACACAAATTGTGGTACAAAGTAAGCAAAGGTTAATGGCATTTTCTCAGTGAAATTCATGGGACATTTCAGTGAGATACTTTCATCTGTGGGGCACTTTATATCTGGCCTGTAAAGAGGATATATAATTAGATTCTGAAGTTCAGTTAGCGATAAAAATATAAGGGTGCTTTCTTTGCAAACGAATTGTGCTTCTCTCCATTCACATCTTTCTACCATGGCTGTACTATTGGGAAAGGGAACAGGGAAATGTTTTAATGATCAAATTCCACCTTTCTTTGGTCCAGCCTCTATAAAATCTTGCTGCTATATTGAGCCAAAGTACCCATCAATGTTCCTTTTATTGGACATGCTTCATATATTGTGATGAGATTATATGCTTCCATAGAGGTTGTTAGGAAAAACTTAACATGCCACTGATGTGCAATGAAGGAAAGTTAATTGTGTAGATGCCACAAAACTGCATCAATGAGTAGAGCCCTCTGTCAGGAGTATTAATCTGCTTGAATAAAAACTGCTAAACAGGCTTGTAACCAATAGCCTCAGGTAAAACCTGGTATTAATAAACCCATGGCAATGAATCAAACCACAACTATCTTTATTCACATAAGTATCTATAGACTGTAAAATCACTGGTAGATGCTAGTCTGTACATGTATTCTTCTTTCATGTTGCTCACAGAATTTAAGTCAAATACAGTTATTGAAAATACACATTTCTTTTTAATTTCTGTTATGTCATCAGTAACAAATACTCTCATTAATTTAATTCTTTTTGACTCTGTTTTATATAAATTTGTATTTTAATAAAAAATTTTATTTTTCTACTTGAAATGTCGTATGGATAATTTCCAGGATAATTCTATCCTGGAAAAGTTCAGGTATAATGGACTTATGTCTGAGTACCTCCTATACAATTCAAATTCATCTGAAATTGGTCATTTGTTAAAGGTAACAAACTTAGAAACATATGATATTTCTATGACTGAATTATGTATAGAAATGAGAGGTAATGACTTTTAAAAGTTATGTCTCTATATTTAATAAGTTAATTATTATTATCTGTGTGGTACAACAAATATCTCCATCTCCAAAATTACATATATAGATATAATTTATACATACAGGGCTATTTATATGTATTTTCATCTGAAGAAAGATCTATAGGCTAGATAACATTTCAGGTACATTTCAGTCTAATAAACCTGTTTCCCTGTCATGTCTTTATAAGGAGTAATAGACTATTGTTATTTTTCATTTGTGGGACAGTGACTAAATCTAGTTAAATAGGTTGGCAGAGAGAGTTATGATAAGAATGATGGTTTTTGTGAACTCAGATCAAGTTTATTCTGTGTTATTATTTTGGATGCAATTAGTATTGTGAACTGGATGTTTTTCTAGAATGATGGAAACAGAGTAGTGAGTGCGAGTTTAGAAGGAGCAAGAATTAAAGCCAGACCAACTATAAATCCCCCTGTTCAATTAGGAAGTTCTTTTGTTCATTTTAAGCAATTGATCTAAAGAGCCTTGAAGATTCACCTGGAAAGGTGCTTTTCAAGATTTCCCAGGCTATGAAAAAACATGGATTAAGAAACACCAAATGTGGCCTGTACATCTCCTTTACCCCCATTTCTATTAGGTCATTATTCAATGTCCATTCGTTCTGCTTTTACTGAGCAGTTACTAAGTATGTGAGGAGCTAGTGTAACTGATTCAGTTATTTATCCATATGCATATTTACTCTATATCTGTGCACATGCATACATACATTAAGGTAGTATACATTAGTACATGTTTTTATAGCCAAATCAATATTTTTCAGACTCTCATTTTCAGTCTCGAGACCCTTATTAATAGAATGCTAAGGAAAGTCAGGAAATTTTTTTTGGCTTTCCAAAGATAACTTCATGAGGCATCAAAATGATTAGAAAGCAACTTTTTAGAATATTTCCCCCCCAAATTGCATGTCTTAAAATAATTGCAGCATAATTCCTCACTGTTATAAACCCACCCCAAAGAATATATTTTTAAAAACACTTTCATTGTCTTAATAGACACAATCTTTTGTGTAAATGTTTCTCCAGCCAGTATTTTCCCATTTACACATCACTTAGGCATCCTAGCATGCTAAAATAAACATTAGCTTCAGCTTAACAAAACAAATGTTTGCCCTCTAGAATTGTTTGTTGATGAAATAAATATTTTCAACCCAAAACAAAACAAACCTGAACTCTAAATTTATTAACATGAAGGTGAGGCCAAATTTATGCTGAGTTTATGCTTGAGTTGACATTTCATTTTAAATTTAAATTTATGGTCACAGGTATTCTACTTAGATGGGTTATCTTAAGAAATCTAATCAATAGGGAAAAAGTAATAATTTAAGAGGTAGGGGAATATGTTTACTGGTTTAGGGTTCTATTCTCTTATTTTCAGCCTGAAAATTCTCCTTTGTGCCCATATGTGTATGGCACAGAATGTCATTTCTTATGTTCGTTCATATAATGCCTTCTGGCACTTATGTGATGCTTCACTTAAAAATACTTTGCTCTCTCTTTCCCCCCACCAAATCAATAACTTTAATGCCTGCTCCAAATAAGCTAAAATAGTTTTGATAATTTCCTAGCAAATAGCACACTTCTGCCTTTTAGCAGTTAAAAACTTTCTGAAATATTTAAAAATCATTTTTGACAGTATATTGAAGTGAGTGAAAGTCTTTATCTGAAGATCCCACTCAACTTTTTATGTACTTAAAATATTACAGAAAAATTGAAGAGGTGACTTATCATAGAAATAAGTAGCCTTAAATGAATAAATTTCTGAAAGAAAAATGATTCTTTGTGAAAGAATTGAAATAGCATACTTTATTTTGTGTTTCACCTTGCAGGCTTTTACTCACCTACATACTTTTGCAAACCCATGTAAATGGGTTAAAGGTCACTGTGACACTTGAGAGGAAATGCAAAACTTCCCGCTGTGGGAAATAGGTAGAAGTAGATTTCAGAACTATTTAGTTTATTGAATTTACATTGATTTGATTTTCTTACTAATTTATAAAACCATAAAAAATATAAAACCAATGTGAATTGTCCTAGAGATTACATAACTATTAAATATAAAGAAATTATGTACATACATATAATTTTCAGGGAGTTGGTGATAAAACCAAAAAATAATCTAGGAGAAAAAAATGGAATGCTTTTATTTTAAGCGTTCTTTAAAACGGACTTGCTATGTTCAGGACAGATAATGGTAGCACATAAATGAATACTTTTCTATTGTTTAATTCACTGTATTCAACTACACATTTAAAAAACAATATAGTTATTGCTAGCAGATGTTTCAGTCCACCCACATACTTCTATGAAGAAGAGACTCTTAGATTGTAACATCATTGAGGTTTGCTATATAATATAAAGTATTTTTCTAGGGTCTGCTTGGCCTCTTGGAGACAACATGATGCAGAGTGTTAGCATGTTTATGAAACATCAAGGGCATTTATCAAAAAAACCAGCTGGATCTTTAGTAACAACACAGAGGTTCATGGACATTAATTTTAGATGGTTTTTTAATAAATCAAAATTTTTAAGAATTAGAATGAAGAACAGATCATTTTCTAAATCCGTGGTTTCCAAGTATGTACTCACAAAGAGATGCTCAGAAACTGTATAAGAATTTTTTTGCCAGCAAATAACAGAAAGCCCATCACAAACTGGCAGAAGGAGAATGAGGAAGTTTCGAGGTATATGGTATGAGTGAATGTCAGAGGAGATAGACATGGGCTCAGTGGTGTCCTCAGGAGACCCAGGGTGTCTTTGTTCCCCCATCCACATGTTGGCTCCACCCTCAGACTGGATTTCTTTATAGCAGCAAGATGGCTGCTAGGGCTGTGGGCAGCCTCACTCAGGTCCCCTGGCTGAAATTGGCTCCTTGTGGATCTCTCATAAGATCCCAGCTCACCAGAAGCCTCTAGCAAACTTTTTTCATGTGGGCAAGAAATTAATTACACTGGCAAGGAAATAGGATTGCCCTTAGACCCATGAACCAGTCCTTAAAGTTAAAAGTACTCTCAAGAGAGGTTCCATTTCTTGCCTTCAGACTCATACATTATTATTACTCCCATTTCACACATGAAGCAAGAAAATAATGCCCAGAGAGGTTAAATATAGTTGTCTGGACTTATTCATCTAGGAAAAGATGGTAGAGTCCTGAAACCTCAGTTATCAATTAAAGATAGAACGATTATTTAGTCTTTTCATATATACCAAGCAATCTCCAACCTCTTCCTTTAAGAAAAATGTACATTCTACAATATTGTCCAGACTGGAAACAGTGCATGAAAAGCCATACGTGTTTTTGCAAAGCTACATCAGAATGGCTTTAGAAACTTCAAGCTGGCAGGAGTTTGTTTTCACTGTTATTAAGGCATTCAGAAATCTGTGGTCATTGGCTTATCTATGAGGAAGTGGACATAAGTTTTTCTCAGGTGAACAGTTAACAAACAGTTCTCTGTCTTTAGTGAGCTACATCAATTGTAAGAGGGAGAATTTTTGAGGGGGAAAAAATTCCATTGGTACCGGCTTGAGTGATTAGAGAAAAATATAACTATCAAATATCCATGTGATAGAAAAAAGGGACAAGAAGAGTAATGATGGAAAGTGTGATTCAAGGTAGATTTGTATCAATTGAAAGTTAGCAGCATAGTTTAAAAACCACAGATCAGACTGTGATGGAGAAGATATAAAGTTACGCCACTAAAAGTGTTAGATAAGCTGGCATTTCAAATTTCTCTAGATAGTAGAAACTATACCATTTGCATAAAGTGAAATTTTTTTATATGGTTATAGTGCCCAAATATTTTGTGTCCTTCAGGAAAAAAAAAAAAAGAGAGAGAGACTGCCAGGGCGTGGCTCAATTTGAGACTTATTTATAAGTATCTTTATTGCTCTCAAAATTTGAATAGCATAATTGAGTTTTTTGGTTTGAAAATCAGTAGTGATGCTGAATCACTATCAAAAGTTGATATTCAAAAAAATTGAATAAATGGAAAAAGTCAGTGGTCAAAATAAGAATGTAAAGAATAAAATATGTACTGCATATAGACAAGTAAGATTTATTTATTTAAAAATTCATATAAAGAAATACTCAAAACAAGGGAAGATTATAAGTAATTGTGGAACAATAAAAATAATGTAGTTCTTTACCTCTCAAAAGATTGCTAAGTGCTTTATAGAACCCTCTATTTCTTTGAGAAATGTGTAATAAATTCACTTGTATACAAGTTATAGAAATAACTTGTCAACTTTTGAAATTTTTCTCCTACAGGGATCAAATTAATGTTAAGAATTAAATTTTCAAAAGTTATGTCATACTAGGTAGAGATCATATGGAGCTGGTTTACAGAATTCAGTGAATCAGTTAGTAAATAATGCCCGGAATGATGAAGTGTCAGCAAGAAGGGCAGTATGACACCCCAGTTTCTAAAAGAGGTACAGATTTTGCTTCCATCACACCTGAAGTCTCCAGGCTCCTTAGAGAATCCCGATTGTTAGAGTCCTGGTTTGTACCATTTGTTCTTTCAGTCAATTCATTTGAGTCCCTGTTGAAGTCCCACAGTTCACTTTTCTGACATCCATCTTTTATCATTTTACCCTTTCTCCTAAAAATGTCCTTAGACTTGTCAAATCAGCTTTATATTTTACTTAGAACTCAAAGCCCATTTAACCAAGAGTGGCTGGATAAGATCACAATGGGGACTTACGTTAATTAACAGTGACTTCTTTAATAGTTTGCTTATATTAAAGTGATGTTGAAAAGGCAAATTAAATGATCTTTTAATATAAGGCATTTCAACATGATTTTTATATATTCTTTTCTTGGGATTTTTAGAACAAATAAAATAGAACAGAGGCTGCAACACGGCTTTACACTGCCTCATAATTTTGAACTGATGTATTCCTGAAATAGTTTTATTGGCCGCTGTGGCTCCAAGCTTACCAAGGCACCATCTTAGTGATATGCAAGGGGCCTTGTTGGGATTTAACTGACTAAGTCTCAGTCTTGTTCTTGAATATTCACAGGTATTCTCAATCTGTGGTGTCAAGAGTGCTAGTGCCAGGCCTAGAGGCGCAGAGGTGTGGACGCATATAAAGAACAAGTGGCTCAATACAAAGCACGTGGGACACCTGGGACATGGGAGCATCTCCAAGGGAATCAACCATTGAGGCTATTTCCAACTCTATTCTAGAAGTCTATAAAGTTTTCTAATATCATAGCAGATTATTTTCATTTTCCTATAGAATTGTCTGATACTGCTTAGAGCAATGAAGGCCTACCCTGCTCAGACTGAGTTTTACACTTGAATATCACAGCTGAGGCTGTTGCTAGAATTCTAATCATATGCACAGAGTTCAACATGGTAGCACTTATTAGCTGAGAACGACCAAGTTCACATGCTCTCTGAGTAAGGAAAGCCCTTAGTTACCCTAAAGCATTGATCCAAATAATTGTTTCTCTTAAATAGAGAAAGGGGCATTTTATATATTTGTTTAAAGGTATTTTTCTGCAATTTTCACTTTGAAATGGTAGGTAGAAACTGCTAGGCATGACCAACAATTGAAGTCATACAGTGGTTGTGGAGGCACAAAGGCCAATTTGGGAATTGCTTATTTACATTCTATTATAAAGAACAATATTCTAGAAAGGAATTCAAAGGGAGGGGAAGACTCCAAAAGTCTGGACTATTTCATAGTACATAAAAGGTCTGTTGATGTTAGTGGGAAACACTGATTGTTTATAGCAGGCATCTTATGGAGTCCAAGAAGTAATGATGTTCATGTCTCTTGGTGACATAACTCTTACCTTTACATCTGCCTTCTTTCTTTCATAAATTTAAAAGAAAAAAGAATTATGTAACCTAAAATTATTAACAATTACAAGATGGATAATTTAAAGTGTTTTTTTCCACCTCGAAAGAATTGCTGGTATTATATTTGAGCAAAAGTGAGGGTTCTGATAAAGGCAAAGCTTTTACCTTCCTGCAAGGTATTTTCTGGAGTATTGCACAGTTTCTGGCCCAGTGAGATGAGAACACTCAGAGTTTACTTGAGGCTGGAGGAAGAGAGTCTGCTGAGGGGGCAGAATAATCAGAGGCCTTGCTATTCTACTTCTCAACAGCTTGGATTGCTCCAGGCTCTCTCTGCGGGGTGTCAAACTGAACTTGAGGAGCTCAAGGCTCCTCCTCCAGCTGTGGTCAGCCATTCAAGGAAACAGCTTTCCTGAGGTGAAGGAGCCCTCTAGGAGACACAGTATCATACAATTTTTGTATTAATTAAGTACCTGGAGAAAGGCTCTGAAGAAACCCAACACAATTAAAGAAAAGAAAACCCCTTTTTCTATCACTGTGCTCTCAGAAGTATGTCTATTAAAACAAAACAAAATGAATAAAAATTTCAGTTATCATCAAAAACAGCCCCTGTTCCATGGCATCTATACAATGAAGTACTTATTACTTGTTTTGTTTAAATGAAAGTACATGTAGGCAAAAGTAGGCTAAGATGTGATATATAAAAAACTCCTTCATAGACCTTCGTTAACCCTTGTGCCAAAACACAGTGGCATTTTTGAGAAAACAAATTCCACTCAATGAGAAAACTACTTAAATCAAAATTCACTTACAGTAAAATGTTACCTGACTCATATATTCATTTATTCAATCCATATTTAGTGGTCCTTTTTTTCTCTCCTGTGAACAGATACTTCACTAAATAATAGGATAAAACGATGTTTCTGAACTAGAGCTTGCCCTCAACAAATTTAAACACATGTAGGAGAGATAAAATGTGAATATGAATATATAACAAAAATTAAAAGTAGAAAGTGGAAAGTATCCAAAGAAAAGTGTAGTATGGGTAAAGTGTCTAGAGGAAAGTGTGGGGGTTGGAGGAAGGAAAGATTACTTCCAGCTGAGGGAATTAGATGTTTTGAGGAGGCTGCTGATGGGAGGAGGGGAAAAGAGAACTTTGAAGGCAGGTGATGGGTGAAGAGAGGGAGGGAGAGCATCAGGGATAGTGCAGTGAAAGTAGGGCCAGCAGCCATTGGTTCCATAAAGCCTGAGATAAGGCTGCCCCAGCAACAGGAAATGATGTTGGGAAGGCAGGTTCATTCAGACCAGAAACAACACTCATTAACAATTGTAGACCCGAGTGAATGGAGAATGTATTTTTAAGCAAAAAACTGTCACGATATTGTTGTAATTCTGGGCAATTAGTTTGCAAAAATCGAGTCAAATGGATTGAAATGCCAAAAGACAAGCTGGGAGATACTGATTACAAGGCTTTTGTATAATCAAAATGAATGTTCCCCAAAGTATGGAGAGTGTGTGATTTGTGATATGTAAGATGAATTTAAGTGACATTCAGATTTTAATAATAACATAACTTAAATATGTATCAGAAAAATATAACTTGCACATCAAACTTCTGATTCCATAGACCATTGCCATGGATGAGTCTAAGGGGGGAAAAATGGAGCTCTATTAAATTAAACATGTTAAATAACTACTATAAAGAAAGTGATCTGCCCATATTACCCAAATCCTGATAGTCTTAGGGGAACGAACACAATTTTGGAAACCCTAATCTAGATAAAATTCATAAATTCTTACATTAGGGTAATGGAAATGGAAATGAAGAGATAAGTATGAAAAATTATCTGAGGAAAAATTCGCAGATTTGAGCAATTTAGGTTTGATGAGAAGGGGGAAGCCATCCAAGATGTTACTAAGGTTTGTAAGCCTAACTCTATTCAAATACCAATAACCCTTAAAAGACATAGAGGACAAGTAGGTTAATGAGCAAATAAGGTCCAGTATATGAACATAAAGAGTTTGAGAATCTTTCATCAAGCATTTGAAATGCAGGACTGAAGAGCTGGAATAGGAAGAGATGTGGAATCAGCCTGAGAGGTAATAGCTGAAATTCTGAGACTGTGACTGAGGAATGTAGAGAAGAGAACCGGGCCAAGGAGAGATCCTTGTGGAAGCATATATTTAGAAGTGATAGGAGTTAGAGAGGATCAAGAAGATATCAGAGAGCTAAGAGGAGAAATGAGAAAACACAGGTTCTTGAAACATCATTCCAAGCTTGAATCCCTACTGTGGCCCTATGGTTTGCATAAGATAGTTGCTAAATAAATACTAATGACAAAGAAATGCATAATCAACAGAATTGAAATCTACAGAGAGGTTGAGGGGCAAAAGGGAGAAAATACCATTGAATTTGGCCATGAGGAAGTCATTGGTGACCTTTGGGTCTGTAGCGTCTCAGTGGAATGACAAGGGCAGAAGCCAGATTGCAAGGAGGGAAAGACAGAGTGGGGGGTCCGGAAGTAGACCCTTCATTCAAGACTGTGAAAATAATGCTGGCTTGAGGGGTATCAGGGTTGAGAAAAGTTTTTTGTTTTTTGTTTTTTTTTTAAAGAAAAGGGTATGCTCCAGCATATTTGTAAACAAAGAAAAAGAATCTAGTAGCAGGGAGGAGATTGGAAGTTCAAGAGATGGAGTGTGAGACAGGGAGAAGAAATTGGTTGGGGGAAAAAAACAACCAAAAAAAGGAAGAAGTGAAGAAATCAAAGGCACACATGGAGAGACTGGCATTGGCGATGGGGAGGAACAGTTCTTTCTCTGGGTGAGAAGACATACAATTAGTGATATGAAGAGGAGAGAAACAAAGGAAGCTGCTTGTATTAGGTGGAGGTAGTTATTTCGTGTAAGTGAGGTCATCTTCCACCAGTGAAAGGGCAGGACTGGATTTGTTTCTTCACAGATGTGGCAATTCTCAGTACAAGGAATGTGCAGGAAACAGAGGGATGTGTGCAAAGACTCGACTTCTTCAATAGCTCTTAGCCATCAAAAGCCAAAGGGTAGGTAAGTTTTCTGCATAGAAGTTGAGATTGTGAGCAGGTTCATGATATGGTGGTAAAGAGTTCCTCTGTCCTACTAAAGATCTGAAGACCTTATTTTCTATTTAATTTAGTTCAAGTGTCATCAAGCAGGTAGTGGAGGAGGTAGCCCTAGGTTTCTGTTTCTCCAAGTACCCTTATGTAGTTATTTTTCAATGACTGTAAGTAGGTCCTATTAATTGAGTGCATCCAATTGAAAGATTGAGGCATGTCTTCATGAAGACACTATTGGCTATGAAATTCAGGTGACTACCTTAGGTACCACACAAAATTTGCTCCTTTTTTTTTTTCTCCTGACGTTTAAGGTTCTTTCTTGCTGGAGTACTTGAAGACAAAAAGCCAGGAATTCACTTTGTTTTCATGCGGGAGGTAGGAAGGACACTGCTTATGGAGTCTGACAGTCCTGGGTCTGATGACTCTGACTTACCAAATATGTGACACAAATCTCTCTATTCTCATCTGTATAAAAGGGTTTGTAAAAATTTAAGCATGGGATTTAAAACTTAATATTCACAATAAGGTTACTATGAAGACTAAATTAAATAAAAGTGCCCACTATAGTGCCAAGCACATAGTAGTTGTTAAATAAATGGAGGATAAATTATTTTCCACAGTTATTTCTCCAATTCCGCAGTTATTCTGTGATAGGTTTTCACAGAATAGCTTCTGAATGAATTCTGCATAAAATACTTTGGAAAAGTATTTTAATGGTAAGTTAATGGTTTTAAAGAAAAAGAAGTACTTGTCACATGGTTAGATGAATGAAAACCTTGGCCCTGTTTTCTTAAAAATGAAAACTGCCACAGGTTAGTTAAGTTGCCTACCATAGGCTGGGGCTTGCTATTCAGAAAGCGTCAGCATCTTTATTCAGTGTTCCTCTTCTGAGTGCCCTTTGCTTTGCTCATTTTGCTGGGCTCAATACTAACCTCCTTCCCCCAATCAGGCAAACTAAGTGTCACTGTTACATTTTCCTTCTATTAGAAAGGAAGCCATTGATGGCTAAGAGTCTGCAAGAGTTTACTATGAGTGAATTAAACCAGACCTATCCTGGCCTCTGATGTTGTTGTCATGGCACCCATGGCTATTGTTCATCTCTGTGTCCCCGTGATCATCGCTGTGTCCCCAGTGCCTGACACAGATCATGGCACATGCTAGACACTCTCTATGTATTAAATAAATGAATCAACAGGGTCCTTGTGAACATGATGAAAAGTCATGCACTGGTGAGAGTTAGGTCAGATGGCTTTGTTAAAGTCAGTACCAATAGATTACTGACACCTAGGCTCCACTTGCTTTATCTTCAGCCCAGTTATGTGCAATTATTTAAAAAATAATAAATTGATTAAGGACATTGATGATTCTTTTTAATTTATGCCGGATGAAGAAAGAGCCAGTAAGTTAAATGGCAGGAGCAGAATCCAAAGAAATTTTAAGAAATAGTGCAGCAAAAGAAAAGGACAGTCCATATACAGTTGGAACCTTGATGGACTAGGGTTGAGACATCAGCAATTCACTTAACCTTTTAGCCCAATTTTCATCAGGAATGTTAGGAGGGGAATCCCTACTTCACAGGACTCTTGGTGAAACATTTTGGTGCAATGTGGAAACCCTCAGAGCAGTGCACTTCCCACAGAATAGGAACCACTTAGCTTTCTGCATATTGCCTAAAAGAGTTTTGAATCAGTTGAAACAATAAGCCAGCTCCAACAAGACAAAATTGTAAAGAAGATAAATGTAAAGAATACTTAACTACCAAAATCCTATTCTATAAGGTGGGATTTTAGCTAATAGTAAGCACAATATGATTTGGCTAAAAAGAAAAAGAAAAAATAAAAAAGAAAAGAAAACAACAAAATATCCAGAATGAAAGAAGTCATGTAAAATGTAGTCCACACTGGCTTTGGACTGTGGTACCATTTATGGGCTCCACCTTTTAAGGGGGACATTGACAACCTGTCAAATGTCAAAGCCCATCCTGATGAAATTAGCTGTTATGGTGATTTGCCTCAAAGGCCTGTGGTAGGAATGGGCTAAAGCGACAGGGGATGTTTGAATTGGAGAAGAGAACATTTAGGGGGACAGTACAGCTGCCTTTAAGTGTTGGCAGGATTGTCATGTGGAAGAGGGTAACTAGGCTTGCTCTCTGACATGACTGAGGACAAGATAGGGCTCAGGGATGGTGCAGGGCCGTAGATTTCAGCTTGACATCAGTCAGCACTTTTCAAGCACCAGGAATAAGCTGCCTGTGGAGGTGGCAGGATTCACCTTCTAAATACGCTTAAGCCTGGTATGTTTGTTCCTGGGCACGTGTGTTAGAGAGGAATCAACAATTGGCTGAGACACTGGACTACCCCGTGACACCTGGACTTCCTTTACTTTTCCTAACTCAGAGCAAATATATAGAAAAATATGATGTATGCCTCAAAAAAGGTAGAATATAGTTCAGTTTGCAGACAAACAATAAAAATTAACCTAGAAAGATAAAGAGCTTTCCAGCCCAGTATGTTTATTTGTTTTGTAATGCTTTAAAAGAACCATTAGCTAAATTTCATTTTTACCCTTAATCAGATTCTCTGATTAATAATTCTTCAAGCACTCCAAAAGTAAGCAGTCTTTCCTCTCACATCTGGCAATTTTTGTCAAGAGAGCAACATGCTCAAGGCATAGCTCAAAATAGAACCTAAATTTCCCCGACTTCTAAATCCCTGGGCTATCTCTCTACAACACTTCTTATCCTGAACTTTCCAGAGGCTGTTTGAATTCACTCTTCCAACCCTGGAGGGTGTCTTTTTTTTCAGTGATGCACAACTCTGTCCAGTTTCCGCAGGGTTAGAGAACTTGACAAGTAAAATCTCTGAGAGTAAATAGCAAGGGGAAGCCTGGATGCAAAGATGAACTAGGCAGGATCACTCCCATTTCTGGACTGATTTTTAGTTTTAGCTCGGAAGACAATGAGATGAAATCATGCAGTTTAGAGGTCTTGGTCATTAATCATAAGAGACCGGTCAGTCCTTAACTCCCAAGCTAGTATAAAAGTCAGGTCATACACAGAGCTTCCATTTCCTTTCCATCTCATCCATGCCTCTTATTTATTGATTCCACTTTGTGGCACAATACTTGACCTGCTAATAAGAATGAAACAGAATCTACCTTCTTGGAGGAAATCTTGGTAAAGTTTTGCAGGTTCTCTTCAATTCCCTGACTTCATCTTGAAGGAACATATAATTAGACTGAGAATCCACTATTGCGAAATGGTATACAACTGCAAAAGTTCAGGCAGTATTTACATTCAAGTTTAACTCTAAAAACTCATTTACATTATTAATTATTCAAATTTTGGACGAAAGGGAGGGGAGGATAGTTCAATCAGTGGTAGCTCTGCAAATTGTCACCAAGAACCATTGGTTCCCCGAGGCCGATGACTGCTCTGCATTCTTCCAGTGTAGACACCCAGAGCTGCTGAAAAGAATTGAGACGCTTGTCAACAGAATGGAAAGCTGGCCTTCATCAAAACAATTTTAGTCTGTGAGACTAATGACCTTTACTTGCTGTTTGTTTTAGTTTGGAACTAAATGAGAAAATTTGTTTTAGATAACAGTAGCTTGGTCTTCCTTTCCCAAGTATTTTATTGGGAAAAGCCAAGTAGCACAATTGTTAACCAGTATTTTAAAAATATATATGTAACAGGCTAGCGGAAGTGGTTAACTAGCCCAGAAATCTAACTTCTGAATGGATAAAGAAAAATAATAATAACAAAAAGCATCAGGTCTAAGGAGAAAAATGCCCATTGTTTGCTCATATTAACACAATAATTATAGTCCCACATGATAAAATACATTTCTAAGTGCTGCTTGCCTTCAGCTTTCTTTCTTTCCTTCTTTCTTTCATTCTTTTTTTTTTTTTTAAATAGCTGTAAACTGAGCTAGCTTATGAACAGTCTCTAGGGGACAGAATAGGGTCACTCTTGTTTCCTGTTCAGCTTTGCTGAAGGTAAAAAAAAACCTAATGAAAGAAAAGAACGTAATGGTTTTGCAATTCAGGTAAAAGGTTTAGGGGAGTTCAAAGATCAATTAATTTTTAAATCTTGATCATTGAATTTTTTTCCTGAAGAGCAAATAAATTCTTGGTTTGGAAGATTTAGAAATCCACAACTCAACATATAAATATAAACAAGAGATATTCAATCAGGAACATAAAAACCCTATTGGAGAAAATAAAAGTTAGATGGTTTTTTATTTATCTAAAGCACTTTAATAGTCCATTTGAAGTGGCATATAATTTTTTAAAATATGCATGGATATGGACTTCTTGTTTAAGTGTCCATAGATGGGAATGCATGGAAATGTTTAAAGTGTTTAAATAAAAATATCAAATAGGCTTTACATAAACCACCAGATAATTTACAGACATTTGCAGCACTGACCACTTCCCCGCAGCTCCGCATCAGGGTGGAGAACAGACATTAGACGTTCATTGCATCGTTGTGAAGCAGTGAAATTTCTGTAAGTCGTGATCTGCTGGCATGTAATAACTCGATCTGCTTCATGCAGACAAAATATATTAAAAGTATGGACGAGTGAAGTTTGCGCCCCAGGGAAAAGGCGAGATAATGCATTGAAATTGTTCAGAGGTAGTTAGATGCCTAATGGTCTAATATGTGAGCTATGTGAGGTCTGGGGTCTGGTTCTCATAAATTCTGGCTAGACTGATCCTGTAATTTCAAGCAAAGGATAAAAGCGTTAGCCAGAATCATCAGTGTTCAAGGTCCATGATGCTGGATATTATTCATGTAAAGATTTTAAAAAGAAAAAAACACTTTAAAAGGGATGCCATAAAGTATAATTTATGGTTCTGTGTATTTGTGTTTGAAAATATATGCATACCTATATGCATGCTATAAGCCATTTAATGAAAAAATTAACTTGGAATTTATAAAAACTTACACATCTTTTTCACGATGGGATATGATTTTTGATATAATATAATAATGTGCTACATGAACAACCATGTAGGATCTAATTATTTCAACTTCAAACTGACAAATCTATGTTTAAGTTGGAGTAAAAAAACATGTTTGTAATAAAAATTTACCATTACGAATGAATAATTTAAAACCAATTTGGACGGATTCAGGAGTGATTAGAGGAAAAAGTTCCCAAGACATTTGGGTACCTTATAAATGATTTCACAAAATATGCTAAGACTATCCTACCAATTATGTCAGCAGAATATAGAATCCTCAGCTTTGAAAAGAAAATTCTCTAAGACCTGAGCTTTTGAAATTAGGTAGATAGTGGTTATGAAAACCCTTGATAACTTCTTCCTTTACATAATTTATTTCATCATGGGGGTAGAAGTTTTGAACTTTTCATTTGCAGTTTCTTTTCTTTTTTTAACCAGTTCGCTTATGTTTGAGTCTACAGTATATTTATACAGTCTTTCCTGCCAGAATCGTTGACAGTATTTTTAAATGCTTTCCCTCATTGCCTAGGTTATACCAAGTACCACTCTCCTTAAGTTCTCAAAACTATACCACCCACACACATATCATGAATAGAGATGTGCATACTTTTTTTTTCTTTTGTAAAACAAAGTGTTCAGTCTAAAATTATTTTGGCTTTAATGTGACCCTGAAATCATCTCAGCTTTATACCTATGGAAGTAGCTAGTGTAAGCTTCTATTTGATCCTGGTGACAAGGCTATATATCATTCTAAAATTTTGTTCATAAAAAATGCCTGCATTTACATCTATTTATCATCTATCTCTCTATAATTATATAATCTTTCTCTGTTAGTACCATACTTTAAAGCTTTCTGATATTCTATAAGCTCAGTAAAAAATACCCTTTGGGCAGAAAAATTGTTGATCTAGTCTTCTGAGTTTACTCGAAGACATTTGTAGATTCAGTTACATTTGATTACTTGAGTTTGACTTTTCAAATTGCTGAAAACGCTTAGCCTCAAATTATTCTGCTTGGCAGTGTAGCACCCATAAACAGCTATTATCTTTTAATATTTAAAATATACAAATACTTTCTGTTAGATATTTATGAGGTGATATTTGTTATTTACAAATGAGGAAACCAATCTCAAATATTTAGATGATCTTTAAAATAGTGTTTTGAACCATCAGATTACAAAATGTGCATCACTCTTTTACTCTTTTTTTTTTTTATAACCACATGCTTACATTTTACTTATTTTTCACTTTAAGGAAATATACTCAAAGTTCCATCTACCAGTCAGTTTATAAGGAGAATTGTAAGGAATCACATTGCCATTTATCCTTATATCTTGATGTCCCATTAGACTTTGGAATGGGGTTCCAAATGGGTTTATACTTTAAATAAATGAAATATATGAATTATTTAAATCTGGAATAATTGAACTCTTTCATGAATTTCTATATTATTTGGAAGAAAATCTGAACAACAACTTAGCTAATTCTGATTTTGAATAATTTTTATTGGTGTGTCTATCCTTTTATAACCCTGCCTACCACTTTGCCAGTGACATTTTGCTTCCAGTTTATGAATATAAGATGATTCTATGGCAATCTTCAGCTATAGATAATTTGCAAGAATTAGTGGTAGAGTCAGGTTAGTTAACTTTTCTTTATATGTTCTGTCCATTAGGGAGACTCATAGTTTTAACAGAAAGGGTAGGTACTAGAAATTTGGAATTAGTTTACATTTTTTATCTGAAGTTAGGTAATATGATTACCTTTTGATTATTCCAATTCTAAACATCTCGAGGCAAAATTCAAAATCCGTGCTAGAAAACCTGAGTAGATTTCTCTCAGCATCCCCCTTCACTCCCCCTTGTCCCCATTCTCCAAATCTTTTCCAGATTGTTTGCAAAATGAAATTATCTAATTTCACGAGTATTTGTTCTGAGAAAGCACTACACTCTGGCAGAAAGAAATCAGAGAGTTGTTTTTAAGGCCTAGAGTTTTAAGACAAGACCTTTTTGTCCATGAAATACCACCTCAGATTTGATGAGAACACTGAGAGTACCATCTGGGCCAAATATGCCCAAATGTATCTATGAACCAGCACACTGATAATACCATTTGTGGTAAATGACAAATGTCGGCAAGTCAAGTTCTCTAACTATTTTGCTCCACATCTCTGAAAAACACACAAAATATTGTGAATATATTTTTTAATTAAGTTGGTTTGCAGTCTTTCAGAAAACACTATATGCTTCTAACCGACTTACTTCATTATTTCTTTCCAAAATTTATATCACTAAATCAAACTGTAGCAAGAATTTATTCAGGACATTTTAATATCCACTGAGGCACTGTTTCAAAATGTACATCTGCTTGCTTAATTATAATATTTCTGAATTTGTAACTCTTGCCACTATTAAATTTAGTTTTTTAAAAGACTTCAGACTAGGAACCAATGCTGAATTATTAATTTGAACATTATGAACTTTTTAAATTCCAAGTATAGAGAAAGAAATACTGAGCTAATTTGACTAATCTAGTTGATTACAGTATATTTATACAAGCAGAGCTAATCTAGCAGACACTAAAGTTTAAGGAGTCTCTAGTTAAACTATAAATGAAACACATTAGTAATTCAGTGACTAAACAAGTTATTACATTGAAAATGGACACTTTAATATATACTTTTAATCATCTCGTAAAATGTATATCTTGATAATCATAAGATTTTGTGTTTTGTACTTACATTATAGTTCTAAAACCCACAAAGTCTCTTACACTATTGCATAATTAAAATTTTTACTTCTAGTTATTACATTGCAAAGGCATGCCCAGACTGAAGCATATTTATTATCTTCAGACTTTCTCACTACACTGTATACTGTCAGCCTTATTTACTTAGTGCATACAATGTGGGTACACAATAGTAATAAGCCCTCTTGTTTGTTTAAAAGTCCCACCTACTACAATGTAGGCGATTACAGAGTTAATGAAAGTGGAATCTCCTCTTGCTTTGTGAAAAGAACCACATTTAATAGGTCTAATTTTAGGTCTAGTCACTGAGTCTGTCCCATGATAAAAGAATAAGACATGGAATGTGCCCAAACAGAACTTCTAAAGGTATATGTTAAATCAAAGAATGTTCCTTTGAGTTAGTTTATATGAAAAAGAGAAAAATCGCATTGATTTTATGAAAGAATTAAGAGAAACTGTCACTCTATGGAGTTCTTGATGTGAGGGAATACTATAGCATTTTGCTTTAGTAGACAAGTCTCCTGAGTAGGAAGCATGGCTAATTCTGTTCTTTTAAAGTGCCTAATGTGGTGTTGACACACTCAAATGTTAAATAATATAGTTTAACATAAAGGGAAAGCTCAAAGCTTTCATGAGGTAAGGCTGAAAAATAGTTATACATGCCCTTGATTTAGGGAAATTATAGAGGCAAAGAACTCACATTAATTTATTCATTTAAGGAAAAAATTCTTACAATCTTGTGTTTAGCACATGTTGGATTTACATTTTCTAGTTTTTCAGGGCTTCAAATCCTTTCTTTAAAAAAAAGCTGGGTGGTGAACACACACTGCAAAATATATATGACTTACTGTTGACTTGTAAACTTGAAACTTTCTTTAACCAATGTCACTATAATAAAAATAAATGAATAAGTAAATAAATAAATAAGTTACATTAAAATATTACAATAAAAACCACTTAAAATATCATCTAATAGCTCTGAATATAAAAAAAAATTTTTTTTCGCTGAAAACATACCTTCTCTGGCACTCACACTTAGGAGTATAGTACTGAAACATTAAGTCTTCACTTCTTTTAAAAATCTACAGTATATTTAAAAACATCAAATTATATACTTTAAATGAGCTCTTTGTATTATATGTGAATTGTATATCAAAACTGCAAGAAAAAAACACTAACAAGCTTGTTTGTTAATTTAGCTGTACATTAAGCTCAATGGCTTCTTTCATTCTTCTTTGCTAGTTCCTTTGATAGGTAAAAATTCGAGCCAGAACCATAATGTCAAAAAGTTTTTAGCTATGCCAAAAAAGATACTTTGAAAATGACAGGTGAACAAGAGGTTGTATTTACATCTCAGGCACTAAAAATTGCTATTTTATTTTAACGTAAACACATTTATAACTTCTACACTGGCTCTATTAACTGATTTGTTATTAGACAAAATTAATTTTTATTTACAGATTTGACATAATGTGAATGCATATTTATTTACTTAGCCAATAGATTTAAAATTTAAATCTAACTGTGGTCCTTTGGAAGTATGTAAAAAAAGTAAGAGTCCACTTAAAGGTGAGGACACAATGTCTCAACTTCAAGTACCTACAACCTAGTGCGGAATACCAGCAAGTAAACAGGCATGGGACTACACTATACTTTCACAACAGAAACAATTACCAGATAATATTCAAAAACTATCTGACAACTGTTAAATAACTGCAGATAAACCTGCAATTAAACTATTCCATTAAGTGAGATGTGGTATATAAATTTCTTAGTACAGTGACTATAGCCCTTCAAATATGAGTTGACTAGTAGTAACAGCAGAAGTATAGTAACATCAGTAGAGTTGTAATAGTAGTTACATATGTGAGATTAGATCAATGTTGATATTCATTTTTACTTAGCAGATATCAGGGGAGAGTTTTGATGGCTTGTAGAAAGTAAAAGAATCTTGAGAAGAGAATATGTCTGGGCCCTTAGGGAACTGCCAATCAGAGCTGACCCTGGTTGGCTGTAAGGCACATGAGCAGCCAAAGGAATAGAAACCAAAAGGAGAAGTCCTGGAGGCAAACATAACTCCCCTCTCTATCTGAACCTAGGCCAAGCTCACTCTCATATTTTCAAAGGTAAATAGTATAATGAGTGTATAGATGGTAGAGTCGAGTCACTTGCACAATAATAGGATAGGTCGGTAGTGGCAGTGCTGGCAGAAATCGTATTGGACCGAAAATTAATTGGAAAACCATGAGTTCTAGTTTGGTTCTGTCCCCACTTGTCTCTAACTCATCACTTGATCTTTCTGGTACTCATTTTTCACACACGTTAGTATAAAGTGAACTGACTTGCTTAACTCTCTGATAGCATGATCTTTTTAAGTGTTTAAGCATGTTTTCAGATGGTCAGTGAGTACACAGAGGGAATAACAGGTGTTTTGAAGTTTAACAGTGAAAGAATTAATTAAAGTTGTCTTTATAGGAGCTAGCTATCTGTCTTTGCATTAACTGGGAAGTCTAAATTTTCACAAAAAGAGGCCTGTTTTTGTTTTATTTTTTCCTGGCCTTTTTAAATTTCTTAAGACAAGAATTTTCTTATGTTACTTTGGTATCTTCTATGAAGAAGGGATGGGAAGGAATAGGAAATACATAAGTTAATAATATATTATGGAAGTTAATGAATTAAGCTTAAAATGCTTTGGAATCACTTAGATGAATACAAAATGGTTTTTTGGGGACCTGCCAAATCTTGAACATCTCATTGAAGAGACAGAAAAGAGGTGTCCTCATTTGAGGAAATAGTTGTTCATTATTGTCTAAGATATTTCTATAGTGAATGGTTATTTATTGTAAGTTTCTACTTTAATAAGTCTTTTCTGCATTTCCACAAATTCTTTATCTGATGGCCTATGCAGTATGCCTTGGGATATTCAGTCCTGGGCCAAGATGAGCTGTTTTTCTCACAATAGTTATCTATTATAACAAGTAGAGTCATGTAGTTGTCTAGAAAGGACTCTGGTTAGAAATGACAATATTTTTGCTGATAGGGATGCCAGCTAATGCCTGTTGTCACTGAACTCTTATTTACCATTCAATTAGAGATTGATGAATAAATAAAATGTACAATGCTTTGAAGTCCCCAAAGAATAAAATTCCTTTCCTCCAAAAAAGAATCTAATGTGACCCACTTGGTTGATAATAAATATCTGACATCTTTAATAATATAAAATGATATTTCAGTGAGATGAGTGATCATCTCTAAAGCACAATATTTTATCCATCAAAAAGTATAAAATAGCTTATCTGATGTTTGGTACAAAAAGTGTTCTCAACAGAGAAGGTGAGTGTTATATATTCTTTGATCTAATCTCAATGGTGATTTTGGTGAGTCAATCAAGTGGTTTTTAAATAAACAGACATAACCAAGATTCATTTTATGTCAGACAAAGATGATCCCTAAGAACAAAGAGGGAAATGAGGGACTGTCAGTTCCTCAGCTGACATGCTGTTCTTTGCCACCATGTTAATAAGTGGCCTGTGACAGAGTTGGTCTCATTTTTAATGAGTTTAGTTAGCCAGTTAGCTTTACCTTAACTTCACCCTAGTCCTGAGAGACACCGCTTTTCTTAAGATCCACAATCTGGTTATGCCTTCCCTTCAGAAAGTTCACAATCAGTGTCACCCCACCCCAAGAAGGGCTTGCTCCAGGTAGAATTTCTTAAGTTTTAGAAATTTAGAACTACTCTACGGCCTTCTTTTCTCCTTCCTTTCCCACTTCCTTGTATGCCTAGTCTCCCTCACACACCCCACACTCAATGATCTGGCAGTACTCTAGTATAAAAAGTTTTATTTTCTCATCTAACTGTTTTGGAGTACACACTTCATTATCACCAGGCTTAGCTTTCCGCAGTGTGTACATTCACAAACATTTTGTGAAAGCACCCTGTATATCAGTGAAGGCCCACTCAAGAAAACAAGAATCATACTAGTTATTTTAACAGAAAATTTTAATATAAGGATTTGGTTAAATAGGTGTTGGTAATCTGAAAAAGCAAAAGAATACAAACAGAAAGACCAAGGTAAAACTTTAGAAAGCTAGTACTATCTCTTGGGTTGAGGGACAAAAGGAAAAAGCTAGGGTCAGCAAATCTTAGGTCAGAGGAGGAACCCTGTGGAGTTGGGACTCAGGAGACTGGTCTCTGGTCTCTGAGGAGGGGAACGCCTAATGGCAGTGCCTAACAGAGAGCATGGGCACAGAGGGGAAATGCAGTTTGTAATGTCCCAGCCGAGCATCCCAAAACAGACTAGAGAAGAGAGAGTTTGCAGCTGAGAGGCTTGGCTTAGTAAAGCCTACCATGGAAGCTACAGCTGAATACAGAAGGCAGGATTATGTTTAACTAGGGAGAGGTGTAAAACATACATAAAAAGGTTAAATTTTGCTAATGAGGAGCTAGACTAGACCACAATAGAATGTTGAAAATCTGAAGCAAGAAAGACCATATCCAAATGGATCTAACCAGCAGTTTCCAGTATGATTTCTCCCAGTCTCTCTCTTAATACCCATGAAAACACAAGGAATAATTAAAATTATGTTAGCATCAGAAACTAAAGCTGATAGAATCTGGGAAGAATAGGCCGTGTTTGTAAGGCATATGGAGCGTCAACTCATAACATATCCCCTCTTTACTGCATGAAAGAATTAGTGTGGTAAGAGGTGAGAATATGCTTCACAGCTCTATCACCATCTGTCTGCTGACCCGGTGAGCCAGGAATTGTGCCAACCAGAAATCTGAGCAGAAACCCCTGTCCAGCCCTTGGGAGCTGCTCTGAAAAGGTATTGTTTCCCCTACACTTCAACTACCACCTTTTTACATCAAACAGATATTGAAATTCTCAAGAAGCAAATGAACAGAAAGTTAGGGGGATGTTAGCAGTGGTGCAAGGTATTTTGGTAGGTGTCCTCATGAGGAGGCTATGGTGGGAAGTAGAACATCAATGAAAAAAATATTAGCCTTGGAGGCTGTGAATTTCAGTTTTCCAAGTGCTATATCCACTCAAAATAAAGCAGATTATACACCTGCAGATGCTCTAATTCAAGATCAGGAGAAATAATCAGAGCAAAATTTAATTTAATTGATAGATTTCTTATTGAATTTTGACATTTGTCTAAAAATATATCTTTTTAAGTATCCATAAAATATTTTTTATAAAATTTTAATAATTGAATAATTTTTAGGCCTCAAAGAGAATGTCAGTTAATTGCAAACTGCAAAGGTTAACTAGGCCATATCCTTTCACCACTAAAAAAATGACAAATTAATAATAAAAAATTAAAAGCAAATATCCAAAGGTTAGTTTTTTTAAATTAATAACAATCTTTCTCTCAAACAACTCTGTCATTAAAGATGATAAAAACTAGAATTACAATTTAACAATAAATACAGTGAAAAACACTGGAAATAAAACCACAAGAGATGCAGTCAAAGCGATAGAGGAATATTTAAACCATTAGATAACTAATTATTAAGCAAGAATGAATGAAAATAAGTAAATCCTCCAAGGAAAGAAGAAAAACAAATATAGATAAAAATAGAGATTAATAATTATAAAAAATGTTTTAATAAATACATTCAAGTCTTTGAAAATCAAAATCTCAACTAAAATTAGAAAGTAAACATACTTGATAAAACAAGAATTAAAAGATGGTTCCAAACGTATAACCTTAGAAATGAGAAAGAGGAAATATCTATAGATAAATAGGAAGTAATAAGATTAATAAATAAAATATTTTGTTAATTGTTTTGAAAATCTCAGTGAACTGAATTTTAAAAAATTATACATACTTCACAGCCACTGTTCTGTCTATAATGAAAAAGAGAAGATTGTAAATTGGTGAGAATGTGGAAAAGTTAAATTCTCATCTACTGCTGATGAGAATGTAAAATGGTACAACACTTTGGAAAATAGTCTATAATAGTTCTTTAAAAGGATAAACAGAGTTACCATATGATCTAGCAGTCCCACTCCTAGGTATATACCCAACAGAATTGAAAACATATGTTTACTGAAAAATATTTACACAAATGTTCATAACAGCATTATTCATAATAGCCAAAAAGTGGAAACAACCCAAATGTCCATTAATTGATGAGTGAATAAACAAAATATTTTATATAACGGAATATTATTGAGCCAGAAAAATGAATGAGGCACTGATTTATGCTGCAGCATGGATGAACCTTGAAAACATTATTAAGTGAAATAAGCCAGACACAGAAGATCACATATTATTTGATTTTATTTATATGAAATGGCTAAAATAGGCAAATTCATAGAGACAGAAAGTAGATTAGTGGTTGCCAGGGGCTGGAAGAAGGAGGGAATAGGAAGTGACTGTTCATAGGTATGGGTTTCTTGTTGGGGTAGTGAAAATGTTTTGGAATTAGGTAGTTATGATGGTTATACTACTTTGTAAATATACTAAAAAAAACACATTACATTCTACACTTTTAAAGGTGAATTTTATGATATCTAGATTTTATCTCAATTTTTTAAATGAAAAAATGCAAATATGTATATTACAAAGATGATTTTAAGAAGTAGCAAACCTTAATATACAAATAACCATGAAAGAAAAGTAAAAAGGTTGTTTAAAACCAAGCTCTTGTCTTTCCCCAAAAGATGGTAGATGTAGGATATCTTATGGTGACATTTATTCAGTTTTTTATAATAATTTCTCTACTATTTAAATAATCACAAAACATAGAAAAAGATGAACATTTTGTTTTATCAAGCCTGGTATCAAACTAGACAAAAGAGAAGACATAAAAGAAAAAAAATTTATATGATCTCTTATAAATATAAATTAAATCCGAAGTAGAATATTAATAAACCAAATTCAAAATATATTTTTAGAATGCAGTAAAATCTAGTGGGATTTCTTACCAAAATACAAAAATCTTTCAACACCAGAAAATGCATTAATTATGTCAATAGATCAAGAGAAAACCCATATGATAATTATGTTAAAAGCTTAAAAGTTAGTAAAAGTCAATATCTATTTCTGATTTTTACATTCTTAATAAATAAGAAATAAAAGAATATTATTAACACGAGAAAGAATATCTATTAGCAAATAATATCTAGTATCATATCAGATAAACAACCCCTAGAGATAGTGTCACTATGACTAACAAACACTTTCTCAGCTTTTCTCAAATTTTCTCTGGATAGTCTAGTCAATGCATTAAGAGGGAAAAAAGAAATTGGAAATGTAAATACCAGAGATAATTTGAAAATGGTATAATTGCCTACCTGAAAAAAAAATCAAATGAAAAATTATTCAAAACAATGTGAATCCATTAGGTTACAAAATCAATATACAAATATCAATAGCTATTTATCAGCAATAAGAGACTATAAGGAAAAAGAATCACAACAAAAATATATACTACCAAATAACAACTTTAAATATGTTTTATTTCTATTTGAAAAAAATGACAAACACAATTGAGGGGCATAAAAGAAAATTTAAATAAATGGAGAGATATATTGTAGGGATATCAGTTTTCCCCAGTCTACACATCAAAATCTTAAATTTTTGAGAATTCTGACAGATATTATTCTGTTTTATTTTAAAGAATAAATATAGCCTAGGATTTTTTTAAGACCTGTAAAAGTATGGTATTGCCCTACTTTGAATAATAGCATTATAAAGCTATAATAATTAAATCGGCTTTGAACAGGCACAGAAATGAACATGCCTGTCAGTAGAGCAGAAAGTATAGTTAACATACGAATTATTTAAAATAAAGATGGTATCTCATATGAGAGAAGACAGAATAGATTGTGTCATTTGATTCCTAATGAATTTAAAATCTCAATGCAAGAGATAAACAATTGGTAGAATGAAATATAGATAGTTATGTAATTTTTAAGTTAAGCCTTTCTGAGCGTGATCTCAGGGGCTCATGATGAATATTCCTGAAAACACTGTTAGATATGCTTATTAAAATATTCAGCTTTCTATATGGCAAGAAGCACCATAAAATTAAAAGACAAATGATAAGACAAAAGACAAGTGACAAATAAAGTTCATCAAAAACATAATAGACTATAAGAAAGAGAGTGTATGAAAAACAATTTTATAGTAATTTTAATTACATCTAAATTATTATGTTGCTGAGTATAGACAGTTGAATTAAATATGCATCTGATGAAACTCCACTCGAAGTAATTTGTTAGTGAAAAATGCAAATGATGAGTAACAATGGAAAAAAGTTTATCCTCCGTAGTACTCACAGAAATAAAAATTACAATAAGGTGCCAATTTTCATCTATCAGATTGCCATATATCAAAGAGAATGATAGCACTGGTATAGCCAAAGATGTGGGGGTGGGGAACTTTCACTTTAGTCAGTGTTTACATTGATATAATCTTTCTGAAGAATTAAACCTTAAAAATGCATACTTTTGACCTTGATTTTCCACCTCTAACAATTTTCTTAGTAAGTTTATGATTTAATGAGTAAAGATGTAAGTAGATACGGATTATGATTGTTATTTTAGTCACAAAATTGGAGCAATCTATGTGGTAATTGAAAATAAATTAGACAACTGGTTGTTCACCCATATTGTGGAATGTTATGCAGCCATAAAAAATAATGAGTGGACCAGAGGGTTTTACTTATATGAATATTTGTCATGATCCACTGCTCAGATCTGGACTTCAGCTCAAGTAGCTATAGTTGTCATATGTAGGACAATTAAATGACCTGAAATTTTAAAAAATGATAATAGGGATGTATATTTATTGATGTGACAAGACATTCATACATACCACACGAACCCATTTTTTGTCAAATAATATAAACTCTAATATAATGTATGGAAAATGTTTTTGGGAGGTATTACACAAAATATTTGCTGTGCCAGTTCTGGGTGGGGAAATATTTGGAACCTAATTTATTTTCTTTTTGCATTTTCTGTCTTTCATAAGTTATCTACTATGAGCACGTACTAGTTGGGTAATAGTACTTTTTTTTTTAACATTTCAGAATAAAATGATCTATGTCATTAGCAAGAATGTAATAAAAAGCACTCCTCAGTACCTGAAACAGGCATGGCAATGTGGCACAGAAGTAAGAGCACAGATTCTGGAGCCAAACTGGCCTGGATTCATCTAGATTCTGCTCCTTCCAGACGGTATTACCTCAGGCATGTTGTTTACCATCTCAGACTCTGCATCTGTAAAATGCACAGTTGCTCTGAGGAATTAGCAAAAATGTATGTAAATCACCCAACATAGTCTCTGGCACATATTCTGCCTTTAACCAAAGGTTAATCTTTATTGCTGTTGTTGCTGCAAATGCCAAGGAAATTGGCCTGAAGACCAGAAACAGATTTGTACCACTGAGGAGCAGCATGGATTAATTGTTAAGAAGTATTTGTGTGTAATGAATCATCTTGTGAAATATAGATGTCCATAGTTTCACCACTTATTAAAATTTGTCATGTGTTACAATTTGTACTTGTAGAGTATGTGGCATTGTGGAGGGCTAGAGAGGTAATGCTTTCAATGTGGGTAATTTCAGGCCCTAAACAAGGAATTTTTTACAGAGTGAATGGAGTGAAATGAGGGTTGCTTGCTTAGACTCCTTCCTGGTTAGACTTTTGATTCTGAATGTACTTCATTGTGTGGCGTGTGTTCACTAAAGCCCTTAAGGCCAGAAATCATTCAAGAAGGTAAAGATTGACCTTCTTCTAAAGGTTCTTCTAAATTTTAGGAATTAAAAATAGGGAGTTCCACTAACAAAGGTGTTCTTCATTAGTTTTTACGAGACGTCAGGCCTTTTGAGGATATTAATATTATGAGCTGATATTTAATAATATTATCAGTTGACTGTGTGCTGGGCATGGTGCTACTAAGTAGTTTAGTACAAGGATTACCTCCTTTAATATGACAACTCAATGATGTAAGAATTATTATTCCTCTATTACATGAGGAGCCCAAGACTTAACCAAGGTAACATGCAGAGTAAATTCAATTGCAAGCTTGAACTTGAATCTATTTGATGTCAAAATCATGCTCTTAAAAACTTTGCTACCCTACTTCCCCATTCCTTCCAATCAACAAGATATTTTTAAACATTGTGTTTCAGTATGTCTCATTTGTTACTATTTCATGGATTTCATTTAAATCCTTTAAAAAAATATTGATATCAGGCAAAGCCTGGTTTTAAGTAACTATATAAAACATTCTTAAAAAATATGTTTTTTCTCAACTGATTTTTGCTCCTAAAACTATATTATTGAATTATTTTTATACTTACTTCCCCTCCTCTATTTGAACTTTTTAAGTTATTAATGGGTTGTGTTTTACTCCTTTTCATACCAAATGCAAACATAATGCTTGCCCGTAATGGGTGGTTAACAAATACTGAGTTAAATTGCATGGTCTTGTTGGTCATACTAAAACACAAATGAATAAAAATGATAATTTTCTCCTAATCTGTTAATTACTTCTGTTAATTACTTCCAGCAAATTTAAAAATGGTTCAGTCTCAACCCTTAGGTCTACTGCTATATGTCTAGATTTTTAGGTATCCTCAGTTTCTATCAGCTATGATGTGTCACGGTATTTAAGAACTGATATTTCCAAATGGCATATCATATATCTATTAATATTATACATGCATATAGTTATGCCCAGAACAAACCAATGTCACTCACTTACATTTATATTTGCTTTATTAATGTCACATAACCTTGGATTCACACAGGAAGTGACTGCGCATATCAGCATCATCTCTATTGTGTACTAGACAAAACAATAAACAGATAGTTGGAAGGAAAAAAATGAATTTCTAGTTCTACTGCTTACCAGTTTTGTGACATTAAACACATAACTTACCCTCTCAGAAACTCGGTTTCTCAAAGATGGGGCTGGTAATAGTTATCTCACAGCATTATCAAGAAGGGGAAAATGAATGCGTATATCTGCAGAGCCTGTAGCACACGGTAGGCATTCAGTAAATTCACGAAACACTGAAAAAAACCTCTTTTTTTTTTGGTTAATCCACTGCCTTGCCTTCAAAACTTTTATGATTCAACTTTGAATAAATTTGAAGAACACTGAAACATAGACCTGTAATTGAAAAAAGCAACAAGGGGGAAAAAGCAATCATGGGCTTTTGGGGAAATATCTGCACCTCAGTGATATAGGGGAACAGCTTCAGTTTACTGAAATTCAGACAGCATCCTACAGGCAGTTCAAACTACACTGATTTGAGGAGCATTTTTGTTTGCATAAATAAAACAGTAAAAATGTTATTGAGCTATTCCATGGAAGAGTTGCATACCTGGTAACGTAAGACTGTGTTTTCATGCAGTTTTTATTCAAGGCAAAACATAAACCAGTGAAAGAAAAACAGAAAGTGATAAGTAACGTGACTATATTTTCCACGAACATATGGTTGATGTTTAAAATAAGGTATGTCAGCTATTAATTCCCCAGGTGCTTGCCTCAGTCTTAAAAATAAGGTTGTTCTACAGAGGGATTTCCCAGCTCTTTATATTTTGATCTTTGGGAAAATATGAGACTGACTCTTCTCTCATGGGCATGTGTTCCCAGGAATATTACAAAAGCATTTTGTCCTGATTGACACACAAAAGGTGCCAAGAGCATTTCTGGTGGGTGTGTCTGTCCTATACACTATTATTCTCTCACTCCCAAAACCCAGGAAAGCAAGAAACAGGGGAAAGACTGTTTCATTCTTGACCAAATGTGACCTAGAGATTTAATAAGAGGACCTGGTTCCTCATGGCCTCTCCATCTGATCCTGGATTTAGCTTATGGGCTACGTTAACCCTTGTAAGCCAAGGCCACACACTTAAGAATCCAGGAAGTATGAGGTGGGGTGAGGGTCGGCTGGAGAGGACAAGATCTTTTTTCAACATGATTAAATGACTTCCATTTGGGAAACTGACTTTTTTGTTTCTATTTTTTATATTTTTAAATGTTAACATGGCATGTCATAGCTCTGAAATGATTTAGGAATTTGGGAGAATGTAGAGAATCATTGAAATATCGGTATACATAAAATAACTTAATTTTTACAGTGTAAACAATTTTATTTTGGGAGTGTGAAAAATGTTGCAAATGAAGTAGTTGGACTTACTGACCTTCCTGAGGTCAACATCTGCAGCTTGATAGAAAAGAAAAATACAGCAAATGAAAATAGGTAGGTGCTTGAAATATGAACACTTAGAATTCTGAAATCTTTTTTAATTTCAATATGATGTCTGTGTCCTAAACATAACATATAGACTCAATATTCATCCTGATGTAGAATTTTCTAAATCATGAAGAGCATGCATTTCATAAGATGAGGGTTCATCTTTTACCAGAAATTTTGGTGACACTCTCCAACTTTCTAGGAAATGGAAATGTGACTGATTTGTATTAAGATGATTTCAAAAACAAAGATAGAGGATGCTCTTGATTGAAAACAGTATTTGGAAAATGAGAGGAGAACTGACGTGAAAATATTGCTAAATTAGATGTTTAGAAATGTGTAATTATCTATTCTAATAGGTACCTATGGACAAGTTACATCATATTTAAGCAGCAGAATGTCAATTTTAGAAATCAGTGGATGTATATATCTCACAAATATCTCAAATGGAATGTCAGTGTTTTTAAAAAATGATGAACAATGTCATTAGTTATTAGGTTTTTTAAACTTGAAGTATAGTTATAGTTTTTAGCTTTAATGTTTTAACTTATTTAATCATCTCTGGTCACCCTCCCAATTCTCCCATGACCTGTGAAGTATTATTATCCTACTTCATAGATATGCAAACTGAGAGGTTCAGAGAGTAGGTAAAAACTAAAGCTCAGTATTTTTCTACAGCTGTCAAGTACAAGGCACATGTACAGACTAGTTCTCATGGATACTTAGTAGATTTAAAATATAGTTCTTAACCCTGTGCAAATAAATCTTTTCTTGGTGCTAAGCAATAGAGGCAGTTTCAGCTGATTCATAAATAACACAAATAGGTTTCAAACTCAGGAATCAGGGAATTTTTCATTGCTTTTGATGCACAGAAAAAAAAGTAGTTCTATGAATCTTCTCAATTGAACCCTCTAAATTCTGCTTTAGGAAGAAAAAAAACAAAGAGTGTGTTATGGACTCAAGTCTTCAACCTCAGTACAATTAAGTTTATTAGGAAACCAGGAAAATAGTGGTGGTGAGTAGTGTCCCTGGGGTTCCTTAGAACCATATGGCAATACATCATTGAAAGAAAAAAGGAACAGGAAGAATAAAATCTTTTAAAAGGCACAGGACTAATAAGGGGATTAAAAAAAAATAAGTATCACAAAAGTACATACAGATGAAGAGAGAAATTATAGAGGTTCTTTTTAGATGACCACTATTGGGTTACTTATTCCAAAAGTGGAGAAAAATTAATAAGCTGCTATATTTAAAAACCCAGTAAGTGGATAATTCATCCTTCTAAGAGGTTTAACTTCTGAGATAAAGGAAGACAGTGACGCATGCACAAAAGATCTAAGAGATGTGCACCCGCGCCATTTTTTAAGGATCCTGTGAGTAGCAGAAGGGCAATTTGATGATCTTTCCCCACTTCTTCAGCTGGGCCTCACCAACCACAATTGAATCATTTGGTCCTATCCATTGAGCAGTGCCTGTTTTAGTGTAGACGGAATTATTATTTAATTTCAAGCTCCTTACAAGTGGCCTGAAGTTGCTTTTGTGGGCTCTTCTTGGAATCTTAATTCTGCCTTGATACTCATTTACTGACTCATTCATTCCATAGATATTTATCAGGTACTTCCTTTATGAACCACCCTCTGTGCTAGGCACTGAAGATAGTGGTGGATAAAAAGAGTAGGTGCAGCTGCTGCCCTGTTGGTGCTTATAGCCTGGTAAAAGGACAGGTGG
The DNA here is from genome assembly GCA_004027375.1 of Macroglossus sobrinus. NCBI lineage: Eukaryota > Metazoa > Chordata > Mammalia > Chiroptera > Pteropodidae > Macroglossus > Macroglossus sobrinus. The sequence continues at coordinate 112,736 of PVKZ01002027.1, forward strand.
TATAAGCACCTGAAGGAGAAATCTAAGGAACTTGAGTGTATACTCAGAGGAAATTGAGCTGATCAGAAAGGTCAGCATCGATTTATTTCAGATCTGAAGTAGAAAGATATAGGCATTGTAGGGGCAAAGGGTAGGGCATAAAGGAAGAAGCCGGAAACAGCATGTATAAAGGTCCTGTGACAGGAGGAAGCATAGTAGAGTTGTGGAAATGGAAGGGTAGTGTGGACTGAGGGGAAATAGCAATTGGAGAGTAGAGCAACATGATTCTAGAGGCTTCCACCCAGGTTATCTGATGCCTTGAAGGCCATAATTAACATTTTGATCTTTAGCCTGAAAGCAATAGAAAGCCATTGAAGCATGTCAGGTAGTAGAGTGACAAGATCAGTTTGTTCCTTTGCAGTGATGATTCTGACTCTAGTATGGAGAATAGATTGGAGGAGGGCCAAAGTTAATGCTAAGAAACTAATTAGGGTATATCATTTTATAAAACTCAGTTCTTTCAGTTACTTTATTTTTTAAGGTCTGTTGTTTACCTACTGTATTTTATCATAACTTTTTTATGCTACTGAAATCAACAGAGGTTTTTCTTTTTAAAAGCTTTTCATTGACAACAAAAATGAATATTATGAAAAATTTTTGCGCCTGAAACAAAAAGCCTTATTCTCATTAGCTCAATTAGTTTTATGTTCATATTTTCTTTCTGTTTCTGCATGGTCTTCATATTCATATTGCAATGTCTTTATTCTATTCCATTGAGATGTATTAAAATTGAATTAGCTATTGCTGCACTTAGGACATTTAGGCAAGAAATTTCAACCGAGGATGACAGGATCAGTGAGTGAAATGCTGTCCAAATATATTCTTTTTAATTTTTCAGCCATTGAAACTAAGTTTGGAGAGCATATTCTGCCACTTTCAACCCCAATTATATGAAAATCCTCCTTTATGAAGAATGTAAAGTCTCCTAAGTATTTGTATTGAGAATAAAGCATGTTGCTTATGCTGTTAAAGAAATATTTATTTCTGACCTTTAACTGGAATACTTAGCTTTCATTTTTCTTCTTTTTACATAAATTGTGTATATTGTGTTTCCCCCAGGAAGAACTTAAAAGCATTTTGTGTTTTGGAGGCTTTGTTCTAGAATCTTATTGCCTTTGAGGTAAATAAATAGAAGTCTTGCTATCACTGAAACGGACCTGTTTTTTTCTATGTAATAAGGCGTACAATACAGGGCTGAATTTGGCCCCAGAATTTCTGAAGTTCCAAGCCAGTTTCTTACGACCAAATTTAGCTTCCAGCTTTCAGCTGATGAGAAGCTTTGGCATATAAGCCTTCTAATTTTTGTTCAGCAGAGATCTCCTTGGTTGTTTTTAATATAATTTTAAAATTTGTATTACCAAGTGGTGCTTAAGTATTTCTTAAGGATTGACTGCTAATACTTGCTCAGAAAACAGTGTACCTTAAAGGTACTTTATACCACCCTTTGAGGTATTAGAATGAAATGGGTTGGCATCCAAACATTTCAATATGCTATAGCAAATAAAATATGGCCAAAGAGATTTTTATGTTCTCTGACTATTCCTTTGTTTTATTTATTTATTTATTTATTTATTACTGGCCAGAGGCAAGTAAATCAACTTTACCTCTCCTTCCCGATTTATTTTTATCAACTTCTTAGGAAGTTTGAGGGCTTTTTGCCTATTTCTTGAACACATAAAATGGGAAAATTAAAACTTTTAAATGTTTCTTATCTATTTATCTGTTTAAGAGATGTCTTTTTAAACACATTTAATATTATTTATTAATTTAATTATACATACTGCAGTTGCATTAACACGTTTTCAATTATCTGCTCTAATGAGAGGCAGCGCCCTCCCATAGCCACCTTAACTTAAAGCTGTAATTGCTTTCCCTTAAGCCTCAGCTTATGTTTGATTTATCTGATTTCTCTGTATAAAGATTCTCTAGTTTATGATATGTACACAAGTCATTAAGTTGGTGTTGATATTTATGCAGTAACTTGCCAACTGGTTACAGCAGACATCCCTTTATGAATTTATGACAGGGCAATAAAGACAAGTGTCAGAAGCCCCTTGTCTGGGCAAGGAATCACTTTCCTTGTGCTATGTTGGGGACAATAATGTGGACACTTTCAATTATTTGCATAGCGAAGGACAATGTTGCAATCCATATTTGTCAAATTGTGAGCATCTCTGATTTACCGTAATGAGAATGTGTTGTGCATGAGAGGAGTGGAGGGAGAGAAGAGAGAGAGAGAGAAAGACACTCCTTTAAATGTTTGCTCTTTGAAACAAAACTATAATGTTTTCAAGGTTTTTGACCAGGAGCTCATTCTTCGTAAACCTGACTGGGTATACATGTTGGTTATTATTATAGAGTCTGTGTCAATAATCTAAAATTTCATCAGCTGTGACAAGTAAAAGGAATAGTTAAGAGGGCTATTATTTATTTACTAAAAAATTTTTTTTTACAAAAATAGGCCAAAATAGACAAATATTCTTCTCAAGTATTATGTAATAAGAAGCTGAAATTTAGTTTTTTTTCATCATGAGAAGATCTTCAAAGATTATAGATGTGAGTTTAATTCAATAATTCTTTTGCAGACACAAGTCTTTCTGACTGAGAGTACAAACCTGCTAATTTAAAAATTGTTGTATATGTGTTATATTGGTACTGGTTTGATTGTCTTCACCTTTTTACTTAGTAATATTTAAAATAGAAGTCAGAAAAGTTTATTTTTAATTTTTTAACATGTATCATAGAGGATTTATCTCAAGGTATTATTTGTTTCAAACTATCCTGTGCATGTTTGTCTTCATATAAGTGATAACTGCAAATAACGAAAGAATTAAGAAAAAATGTAAAAGCTCCAAAACATAAGAAGGGCAAGCCAAATAAGGGAAAAAAACACTTTCATATTTGAAGAAAAGGATGGATGATCAGGGAGGTGGAGAGAAGGAAGGAAGGAAGGTGTTCCAGATGGTTCTGAAATTTGCACAGTAGAGGAGAAGATTCTCAAATGTCATGTGGTTTTCTGAAGAGACAAAAACAGGACTTTAATGTTGATGACAGAGAAGATAAACTGGAAGTGAGATAGTGAAATTCATTTTTATCTACATTTCCTCCCAATTCTCACCCTTTGTGGAATCTCTTTCTCTTCATACGGAGAAAATTCAAATAATTAAATGCAGTTAAGAGTGCATACTAAGAAAAGAAATGCAACAATGTCTAGTTAGCAAGATTGTGCTGATGAGGACTTGAAATATTTGTTACTGTTTACAAATTAAAACAACTAAAATAGTATAGAATATTTTTTAAATGCCTCTAGCAAATAATTTTTTAAAAAGAGTAAGTTAGGGACAGTTTCAGTATTTGCATTTCAGTATGAGCAAACAAAATGAAGAGGACTGGTTTTGATTTGTAGCAGTCCTCAGGATCCTCCTTATAAAGTTCTGAGGTAAGTACATGCAAAATAAAGAGCTAGATGTCTCCTTTCGTTGACAACCATACTCTCTTGTTGTAGAGGCAAGGCACTCAGAATCTATAATGCAAGGCGGTATATGATCTCTCCTCCTTGAGTAATATGAAGAAAGTGTGACCCCGATATCAGCTGATTTCTTTGATGACACAAGTGAATCTGTTTTAAATCTATACAAACTTGCTGAAAAATCCAGCCACTTCATCAGCTTCCTCAAAAAATTCAACCATGTAAGGTATTTTTGAATTCTCTAGTTTTACTGAAGATTTGTAGTGACACAGGGAGGTGTCACATCACACAGCACACGTTACTTGAAAAGTTCTCTTTATACCCATCTCATCCCAAGTATCCCCTCTTAACCTTACTTATTTCTCCATCTCTTCTCCTAGACAGCTCTCAACATAGCTTGTCAGCCCTTCATTAGGCAGTATAGCTGCTAACTTTGACAAGAAACTTGGCTGCCACTGGACGCCAGGCCTGGGAGATTTATTTCAATCACCATTACCCAACCCTCAAGCTTATCAAAGATACTTTTCAATAGAGCTGATTCTTCCCAGAAAGCAATTATTTATCAGCACCTAAATAATATATTCTCCATATAATTTTTTTTTTTAGGAAAAGAAAGAAAGAATCAATTCAAAGTTGTGATCAAGGAAGATCTTTATGATATATTAGTCAGGATAGGCTATGTTATGCTGCTTTGACAAATAGTACGAAAGTCTTAGTTACTTAACGTAATAAAAATTTATTTCTTGGATACACAAAGTCAATGATGAGTTCATGCTACTCTCTGAGGCAGCTGTCCTCCATATGCAAGCTCGGCATGTAAGGTTTCTTCCATCTTGTGGCACCTCTATTTCAACAAGTAGCCCCTCTACTACAGCAGTAAGAGAGAGGGCCTGGAAAGTTCACAGTGGCAGTTGATTTCTTCAGCCCAAACAACACATGTCCCCTCAGTCACAGTCATTTGTTTAGAGCTAGTCACATGGTCCTGCCCTATTCATGAGTAAAAGAGGTATAAAGGGACTGGGAAACAGATTTTTGTGTCCATAAAAATGGGAGGAGAGCCCCAAATAATGGAGAGCATTTGAAATATCCACAAGATAGGAATTGTTTTGATGGTAACAATATAGAAATAAAGGGGACAAAGAAGCCAGTGTGGTTTGGCTAAGATTTTACATATATGTTATAGAATAGTGGGAATATGTCTGGAAAGATAGGTTTGGGCCAGATTGTGAAAAGCCTTCGAATTTAGGCTAAGAATTGGTTTTATTGGTGACATGAAGCCATGCAAGTTTTGAGAAAGATATGAATGATCTATGCAATATCTTGTGTGGGTGCTGGTGATGCTTGCTGGGGCTGAATTATAGTCAAATTTAGAGACTCAAAGACCAATGAAAGATTTTCTTCCAAATTGGCTAACTATGATGTAACACCCAAATTGTGATATTCCTGGGGAAAACATAAAGAATACTATACTAATTCATCTCCCCACTACACATGCCCCAGTGGAAGATTTTATTTGTATGCTCTCTCACTTTATTCAGCCAATGCCTTTAAAGAACCCACCTCTTTTAGATACTGAAAACATTTTAAAAGATATTTGTATTTAGAAACACTGGTGATATTATGAGCATTTAAAATGCATTAAGGTATCAGGAATCAGCTGTGTTAGGATAACAGGATTTATTTGGAAAGCTCCAACTATGTGGCAGAGAAATGTAAACAATGAAGGATTTTTATTTGTGACCCTGTCACCCAATATGAATGAATAAATAGCTACTATGTGTTATATGTTTAATTATTATGTGTCAGACACCATGTTAGTACTTTAGTCCTTTAAGATGACCTGCAAGACACAGAGTGGTCTGACATGGGTTGCTTTTCTAGCCCTGCCTTGCACTCATTCCCTTTCATTCCACTGTGGGACTATGACATCCATGCTCTGACTTCACTCATCTCTACTCAAATACCACCTTCTCAAAATGCTCTCCCTGACCACCTATATAAAAGATCAGCATTCCCAGTCACTTTCTGTCAGTATAGAAGTGACCATAATGAAGTTTCTCTTCATAAAATTTATCACCTCCAAGGAGATTATATATTTTTCTCTATTGCCTATGTCACCAGAATATAAGTTTCATGAGGGCAAGGATTTGTCTCTTCTGTTTACTGCTGTATTCCAGCGCCTGTAACAGTTCCTGGCACTCAATAACTATTTGTTCAATTAATTAGTGACTTATTTAAACCTCATAAGAGCCCTTTGAGGTAGCATCATTAATTTACCCATTTTATGTTTGAAGAACCTTAGTCCTAGGGTTATTCAGTAGCCTCTTCAAAGTCTCAATTACTAATCTGTGGAGCTAAGATGAAAAGCCAGGATTGTCTGTTTCCAGAGCTCGTATATTTTGCCACAGTATTCTTCTGATGATCCTATACTCACATCACGTTAATTAAAAGTTGTTGTAAAAATTATTCTTGAAGAATCCAAACATTCAGTGTATATGCTTAAACCATTTTTCTGACACTAATATATATATATATATATATATATATATATATATATATATATATATATAAAATACAATAAATATTTCCATATGTATGAGAAAGTAAACTGAGCTCCACCCCATCCTCCAAAAATAGGTGTCTTGTGGAGCTAACAGAGGGTGATCTTGAAGAACAAATTTGCTCACATGGGCCAAATGTTTCCTTCTGCAAAGTGGGCTGCTTCCCAAAAATTAGCCTCACTCAAAATGAATTATTAACCCCAGCATCCTGGCCAAGTTCCCACTTGGATAGCCTAGGAACTGTTCAAAACTTGGAGTCTATTGAAATTAGCCTGGCTTGATTGCAATCTCTGCATTAATTGTGATATAATAGAGTTTCTCCAGAGATTTGTGCATATATTATTCTAATTTGTATAGACTGACTTTGTCTCTTAAATATTTTTAGTTTCTTTTTCTCCTTGCAAAATATGACCTGAATTTCTTTATAATTTTTTTTAAGTTGGCTGCATGAATATGTGAATTCGTTTTTCCTTGGACTTGCCAAACTTTTCTCACTTGAATGACTAGTTAGTCTCTTGGTCATCATCATAGTACACTGCAGACATTAGCCACCAGAAGCTTACAGATTTCTAACTCTCCTGCACAAGTACAAGTATAGCCCAGATAGACACAGTAGTTACTCAATGAATTTTTTCTAATTGTTTCTTTCAAATTCCCTGCTCTCAAGGAGCTTATGTTTTAGTGAGACTCTTTAGGACTGTCATACTCATAAAATTATGGCTATTAATTTCTTCAGACAGTTTTGTTGAATGATGTAAACCATTTATTTGTCTTGGCCATGAGCAGGCACTGTAATGTCCACATTCTGGAGAGACAGAAATGTATTAATTTAGTTAAAATATCATTTTGCTTAGGTGAAACTAAAACAAATACCTTAAAATTTTATTATGTTTTGTGGTTTTGATGGCAACTGTAGACTTCATATAATTTGTCAAACTTTGCCAACATCATGTGATTATTTTTTTTTTATAAGTTAGCCTTCCTTGTCTTTAATTCTGCCTGGATCATAAACAAGTGATAAGTCACTTATGCTTCCTGCATTCAGTTCTTTACCTTTATCAAGTGAGATGAGACAACGGATATGAGCCATGTGCACTTAGAACTTTAGCAGCTAATATTAGAAAAATGCTTTGAAAAGGACAGATGGAAAGAGCTATAAATGCAATTGCTAATGGATTTATGTGCTCTCTCTCTCTCCTTCCAACCTATTTCTACTAGTATTTTCCAAAAAATTTCCCAGGGCTCCACCTGAAGTGTGACCTGATGGCACCGTAGCACATGTGTTTCCTGAGTCAGTTGAGTGTTTCCAAAATGTATCTACACTTTAAATTCAAATGTTTATCCACTAGAGCATGAAATCATGGAAAGTGTTACTGCCTTAGTGTGACAGTCAAATACTTCTGCTTAGATTATTGTTACAAGTTCTGTGGGGGCTTTTTGCAGGTTTTCCCCCACCTATATCTTAGTCAGTAATGGGCCTAGAACTATAAAATTCTTTGTGGGGGAAAAAAAAACAATTCAAATTTTCAGTAGAGTATGCCTTTAAATCTGTACATGCAGAAACTTTCCATCCCCTTGCCATCAGCCTCCTCCCAACTAGGTGGTTCTAACTACTAAATGTGAGAGGTAAAAGCCTGAACACTGATGTTTCTCCTTCTTCCCCTGTGCACTTGAAATGAGATACTCCATGCTTCAATCTCAGGTCAAGCATTAAAAAATATGCATTTAGTCTATGGTCATGTCACTCCAAACCACCTGATCTTGTCTGATCTCGGAAGCTAACCAGGGTCAGGCTTAGTTAGTATTTGGATGGGAGACCACCTAGGAATAACAGGTACTGTAGGCTTTAAAAATAAATGAATGGATGAATGAATATATATATATATATATATATATTTTTTTTACATATATATATATTCATTTTTTTATTTGCCAAATATTTTTTAAGCTTATTAGGCATTTTTCTAGATGGTGAACAAAACTCAGAAGTGAAAATCGAGGTGCTTATTAATAAATTCATTAGAATGTTTTATTTGGCATTTCTTGTAAATAGCTAAACTTGTTTATAAAAAATTAGAATAGCGTTAGTCCACCGGGGCTATTAATGGCTTTGTGAGAACATTATTTATCTTATGACAGAACTCACTTTAGTAAATAACAAACTCCCTTAGTAATTAAATTCATACTTACCATGAATTGTATTCCCAAATGCCCAAGAAGTTAAAGGAAGTATTGTCACCATAGAGTGGTTTTAGTTCTGTAAGGTCTTTAGCATTCCTGTCACTTAAGATGAAAAGGGAAAATGTGTTTAATAGTTTAAGAGAGAGAAAAGAGAGCATAACAAGTCAAATGCCAAAATACCAGTCTCTTTGTCACTGTTTGTTCATTGCTCCAGATACCTGGTTTGTTAAATATCTAACCCAGGACTTGGCAGCTATTCATTAAAGTTTGTAGAATTGTACAGATAGCACTGTGACAAAAATGCACATAGGTTTATTCCTTTCTTATAACAGTATATTCCCAGATGATTTCAAAATTGTCTGGTTATGTTTTAAAAAAAGATTAAGACCTTATAAAGTAGTGGTTTATACATTTCTTTCCGAATTTCCTTCTTGTATTGTACACTGAATGAAAACTTTAAATTTTCAAATACCTGAATTGAAAAAAATTTTTCTTTTAGTTCTGCCAGGTCAGACTTGATACTAAATGACAGATACTGATCATCAGCTGGGACTGTCCAAAGTAGGAGAGCTTGTTAGTCTAGTTTCCTCCAATATCCAGAAGAAATCTAAATCATGGTCTTGTGTAGGGAATCAAAGTCATGAGTAGGATGGTGATTTTTATACACACTTTTGACCTCTTTGAGATATTGTTTGGTTCCTTCCATTTACCTTTTGCTAAAAATTGCCCTCTGTTACCTCTCCTAAGAGAATGTCCTTATTTCGATAAAGCATGATCAGTACTTTTATAATATAAATATGTATGTATATATACTTACATATATGCGTATATATATATACATATGTGTGTGTGTGTGTGTGTGTGTGTGTGTGTGTGTGTGTGTGTGTGTGTACATATAATGTCTTGGATTTACTTCATGATTTTCTGCTAGTATCTAAAGGCCATTTGTGGCTTATTGCTTGCCATTTGGCAATCCTTAAGTGTTTTGCTAACTTCTTACAGAACTAAACCCACTCAGCTTGTTTTATGAAGGTATATTTCTAATTACTCAAAGAGTATTTAAATTACTTAAATATTTAAATAATGCATATGATTCAGGCATGAGTAACTCATGAGTAGTGAAGGTACCTTCAGACTTTAAATTAAACACTGTTTCAAATGAAAAACTTAGCATTTTCTATGGTCATCTGGTCAACTCACCTTGCTCTGAAATATTAATGCTCTTTGTTTTATGGTGGAATATAGATCAAACTTAAATTCATCTGCCAAAGATACAACATATCAGGCAGAGGGTTCTGCCTATCATGCAAAAAAGTCATGGGTGATATCCAAACTATTTAATAGTCACCAACAATCAGAGTGAATGCCTAATTAATCCAAACACACACTGGCCATACTGATTCATACGAGCTGACTTCAGCTACATTAAAGGTTTGTCCTCCTAAAGTCTAATTCTAGTGGAGACATTATTTTTAGGGCTTCTTAAATCCTCATAAGAAATATTTTCATGCAAAAATAGAATTGTTTTTAAGTATGTAAGGATATATTAGTAATTTCTAATACTAGGAGGAATAAGAGGTCACTGTTGCTTTCTATAAAGTCTTACCACTTAATGGATTGACAAAAATATGGCAAGGGCAGTAATTCACATAGTCATATTTTTAATTTGTTCCTCATTATTTCTTTTTCTTTAATCAAAGTTGATAAGCAAAATTGATGCAAACATAGTGAGAGGTAATTAGAACACTTTCTGCTGAGGTCTTCTTGGCTACCCAAGCTAAAAAAAGCCTTTTCTCAATATATTCTGATTTGTTGTTCAAATTAGGAAGAAAATAGACACACACTAATATTTAAGTAAGCTATAAACATATATTAGCATATATCCTTATTGTTTTGCCATTAACACTTTTAATTTTTGTGTCTGTATTTTCTTTTAGTCCATATGTTTCTAATTTATTTGGATTAACTCAGCATAGCATTTAATTATGGTGGTAAAATGTTAAATACTCTTAAATGATTTGATATTTCAATATTAAATCACTTTTGTCTTAAATGAGTGAATGTTTAATCAGTAGATATCCAGAGTCATGAATGCATATATTTTAATGTACATATATATTTTTATTTTGGTTGGTTATGACATGGATTAGATAGCTCATGACCTTATGTACTTAATTATCAGAAGAAACATATCCATAAGAATGTTGAAAAGATATTTTGAAGGTGTTCTGCTTACTGATGAGCTAATTTGCTTTAAATACAATTGGAAACTCACAAATTGATTTCTTTCCATCTGCTTAGAAACACTGTGTATTTAAAGTATTTGTTCTAAATCTAAAGTAAAATAGTAACGAGGCCAGTATATACACACAGATAGATAAATGTGGCAGTACCTTGTTCTGCCTCCATCTTGATGTAGTTAATTTTCACTAAACAGCCTGCTCTAAAAAAAGGGAAGGAAAAACAAATTGATAAGATAAAACTGTGGGGAATTCCAAAATAAATACTGCTAACTGACCTTTTTTGATGGCCCAGTTAAGAGGGTATTTTTTTTTTAATAATATCAATTGGTTGCTTTATTTACTAGTACAGTGCATAACTAATGTAAACACTTGGGTAATATCTTTGTCTTACTTTCCGTATTTTGTGAACAGACTATTATTGATCTTTCTCCCATGTTTAAAAAATCAGATAAATTTCAAAACATTTTAGGAATGTGGGACTATAATTAAACAGGAAAAAGTCAAGTTTTTCCAGCACAACCTCACTTTTTTAGAGTATACATCTAAGCATGTAGTTGTATCTGATGCTCACTTATATGCAAAAAGAAGCTCTGTAGTATTAGGAAAAATGAAGCCAATTCGTACACTCTAAACCTAGTTCCTAATGCTAGTGTTTTGCACCTTAGATTTTTTCTCTTGGTGAACTGTAGAATGAAAGAATTAACCCTTATTAAGGAGTTTTTTTTCATTATAGCCACTCTGACTGAAACCTTCAGAATATGGCACAAAACAAAAATGGTCAGTCGCTATCAAGATTCTCTTTTTAACCACTACTGTCCATCACAAGAAGTCATTAGTTTACAGCTACTTCCTTTTTATTTTTATGACTTTTTAACTTATCATTAACCCCATGCTCTTATCCTGTACTCTGAGATGAGCAATGAAGATAATATCCACAACATTTCCATTGCTTACTCTAGAGATAATAACCTTTTTGAAAAAAGATAACCTTCGGTTTCTTTAAACAACCCCTTCCTCTTTAAATCCATGTTAGCTTTCTCTTGTCAAATTGGATTTTCATTGCCTTCTTAAAGTAAATTAGACAAAATTATTAATAGCATAGTCCATGCAAATAAAATTAGTCTAAACGTACTGAAATTGTTTATTATAGTTTGTAAACTTGCTTAATAATTTCTTAATAATTACCTCACTTTTTTATCCAGACTTATTTTCATGTTATTAAAGAAATGTTGTAATGGACTAATTGCTAACCCTCATTTTCTTCTAACTCAGTCTCACATGGTCCTGTGTCTGAGCCTGTTAAGTAGGATTGTTGTTAGAAGATTAGATACAAATGTCTTAGTTGTCTAGACATTATATAACTCTCTACCACATACTTCAGATCCTTGTTTTAAAGCAGCCCCTTAGCCTTTTTAACAAGGAGAAAATAAATGTTAATAAAAAGTCTCATGCACTTACTTCTTTTCTACAGCTTCTTAGTGTCACAATCTGAATTTGCCAACTTCTACTCAGTTCTCTACATATATAAAGTTTTATTCTTGTTTTAAATAAGGTCTGATTTTCACTGTTTCATATTTGATGAGGGATAGAAGTTGGTATTTTCACTCTCTTTGAGTGTCTCCTTCCTTTAAATCTCCCTTCTCATTTGCCATCTAACTTTTACCTCAACCAACTTCCCCTTCTGTCATTTCAAAACGTATTTTTAGGATTCACTTGTTTGCATTCTCAAACTTGATTAATGCAACTTGCATTTATTGATACCTCTTGCACACTTGACAGTGAACTAAATTCTAGAAGTAAAATGTGGATAGCCAGTCTCTGCTCACAAGGAGCATGGAATCTGAGAGGCAAATAAGCAATGTGCTGCAATGCAAAAGGGGAATCTATAGGGTGACATAGGAACATATAGGATATATGTGTTAAGTAAATGACAGGATAAAACCTGGCTATTGGTATCTCTAATTCTTAAGTAGAAATAAAATATTACATAAGAAATGTTCTTTGAGATTATATGTGTGAAATTTCTTCTTGCTGGAAAAATCAGAAACATCTTATAAAATGAGAGGGCCAATTAAGTTTGAGCAAGCCACTTTGTCTTATTGACCTCAGTTTCATTAGACATAAAATGAGAAAGTTTGAATTAGATGACCTCGGATGTCCTTTCTAGTTCTAAAATTCTGAGCCTGTGAGCTTTCTTTTGCAGTTCACCGAAAAATCTAAATAGCTTAAATTTGTTTTGAAATATATTTCAACAAATGATCCATAAAATAAATAAGCACAAAATTCAATTTTTTGGAAAAGTGATCTGGCTGTAGAACTGAGTGGCCCCATAAAATATTAATTTGGTCATAGTGTGGAAATGTGAAATAACTGCTAAATGAGTCAAGGCCTTATTTGTGGCCTTTGGCTCATTTGGTAAGATTACCCATTAGCCACGTAGGCAGCATAAGACGCATGGCTAAGCAGCTCATGGGAGCATCTTAACAAATATTAAATAAAAATTATCTCTTTCTAGCCTTAGGAATATATTTCTGTTATTTTCAAAATAAGACTTCATTCAGCTTTAAAGCCTCACTCAGCAGGAAAATAATTATAGTAGTCCCTCCTTATCTGTAGGGGATCTGTTCCAAGACCCCCAGTGGATGCCTGAAACTGCAGATAATACTGAATCCTATATACACTGCTTTCTCCTGTACCTACATACCTGTGATCAAGTTTAATTTATAAGTTAGGCATAGTAAGAGATTAACAATAATAACTAGTAATAAAATACGCTGTAATAAAAATTATATCAATGTGGTTTCTCTCAAAATAGTTAGTTATATTGTACACACCCTTCTTGGGATATGAGATGATGCAATGCCTATGTGATGAGATGAAGTGAGGTACTCAGAATGGTGTGCAACTTAAATTTATGAATTGTTTATTATTGGAATTTTTTATTTACTATTTTTATTCTGTGCTTGACCATGAGTAACTGAAAATGTAGAAAGTGAAACCATGAGTAAGGAGGAACTAAAGTATATTCATTATACTTAACATTGACTCTTCTGGAAGTATTTTCTATTGTATTTTTCTAATATATTTATTTTTTTGTCTTTTTGGAAGTCTAGAAGTAGAATGAGTATTGATGGAATCTGACCACTTAATTTCATTACTTCTTCCTATACGAACTCCCTCTGTACATTTAGAATATGTATATGTGTAACATTCCTCTTTGCAGATGGAAAAAAATTTCTCCTTAGTCCTAAGACACTTAGTTTTTCCTTTTCAGTCATTAAGCATGGTTTCATTAAAAAAATTCCTTTTCTATTTTTCTGTTTTATCTATACCTTGATAATAATAAATTTAATAATTTCTTAAAATCTCTTTACGGCAATTCATCAGGCTCATTTGATATTCTTTTAGCTTATCTTGAGAAGAGTATGTGTTTCTCTTTACTCTTTTTAATGAAGTCTTCCTACTGTGGCTCTAAATATCAACCAAACATATTAATCTCTTAGGATCTGGCTATTATTAAAATCTCTCAAACCTTTTCTGAATTTCAAAAGATGTGATTATTATAATTTAATCTATTTACTTGCATGTGAACTCAAATGGAAATCGATTTCCTGAAATAGCCACACTTTCTTTCTCCCAAATATACATCTGGCATATTAAAAAAAAAAAAAAAAAAAAGCTAACTAATTTGAATCTGAAGTCTGGTTTCCATGACACCAAACATCTGGATGAAAAGTGAAAAATTCAGTAGATGTTTTCAAATATCCAAATATTGTGTCAGTAAAACAGTTAAATGGCAGTCTGAATTTTTCCATTTTTATCTGGTATTTATCTATCATATACATGCCACCATCATTTCTTTCTAAGAGAAAACAATATCAATTTCAGAGATAATGTGTTCACAAACAAGTGTTATTGAGCACCTATTATCTAGGAAACACTGTGCTAAGTGCTGTAGAGTTAGAAGTTAAAGTCTTAAACTTTGTCTTCAAATGATTTATAGTCCAGTGAAGGTCATAGCACAAGTGTACACATATACATAAAAGACTGGGTGAAGGGAATAGCGACACCAGAGGGGAGGAGTGAAAACACTGTGGAATTGTTGGAGTGGAGATGAGTGGGGAGCAGGGCGGAGTGACCACTTCTGGTTGGGGAGGATTTTCCACTGGATCCAGTGTTTGCACTGGTCTTGATGGACATGCCAGGATCGTGGAAATGTAAAGGAATATTGTGATTACACGTTTGACATACACTTTCCTTCAGCAGCTGGGAGTTTTACTGAAGTCAAATAACCCTAAATTAGCCAGATGATTGCAACAATTTTTGTGTCATTTTGCATTATCATAGTCTTTGGTTTCTGTAAGGTTTTTGAGTCTAAGTGTGTTTATCAGGTATTTTGATTAATTTATATTCATCTCCCTTAAGAGTGTTAACTTTACACAAGAAACATACTGAAATTTACTCTCTGTATGGTCATTTAAAGAAACATTATAAAAATTCTACCTTATACTTTACTTTTCCAGTTTAGATATAAATTTTCATAGTCCTATATCCATTGCACGCTTAAACTTCTATCTTCCAAGTTAGGTGGTTTTTTAAATTTATTGGAATCACAACTCTGATAAGCTTTTTAAAATTCCAAATTCTCAAGATTTTTGCCATATTTGATCACAGTCTGTAGGTATAGATTACAGTAAAATGATTCGCTTTGTATCTCTTTTTCCTCCTCCTCTCCTCCTCCTTCTTTCCTCTTTTTTTTTCCTTAAAGTTTAACACTAAGCAATCATTTTTAGCTGGAGGGGGAAAAGGAGTAAACAGAAAATTCCATATAATCTAAATTGTTCCATGTGCATGAGGGCTAATTTGTTGGCGTAAGTAACTGAAAAGTAAAGGGTAGCTGATTTTAGGTGAAGCTGGTTCCAAGTGCAGAAATGACATCAGGGATCTATTCTTTATTTCTGTTGTCTCTGTCTTTGCCTGGGCTTCATTCTTAGTCAGGCTCTCCTCATTTGGTGGCATCAGTGGCTATCAGCAACTCCAGGCATGTGTTCTGACTTAGTCACCCTTTGACTGACAGTCCTACTGATTGCCATTACCTAATTTGGGTTCCATCTTCAATGCAGCCAGAGTGATTAACTGTGTTGATTGACTGAGCCTGGATCACCTGGCCACCCCTGAACACATTCCTAAAGAAAAACCTGGGTACTATTACCAAAAGAAAGGTGAAATGGCACTTAAGTGAAAAACTTAATGTTGGAGTGGTTATCCCAGCTCTCACCACTGCCTGTTTCTATGACCTGGGATATGATACTTAATCCTTGCAAATCTTGGTTTTCTCATCTGTATAAGTTAAGTCTCAGGCCAGGGTTCTGTCTAAAGACCTTTTGACTCTAATACTTTGTGATTCTGATTTCAAGAGCTAGAGAAACCCAGAGAATGCATGGATTTACACATAGTAACACAAAGCATGAGATGCATCATAATTCATGTAGAAATGCTTTAGTCATAAAAAGGAAGTTAGCTTGGTAGTAGAAGAACAAAGGGTTTTTACTGCATCCTGAGGAGTGATTAGCTCAGACAACTTGAAGGGTGTGTGTGTGTGTGTGTGTGTGTCTGTGTGTCTGTGTGTGTGTCTGTGTGTGTCTGTATCTGAGTCAAAGTCAGTGAGATTAAGAAATAACCATCACAGACCTTATTATTATAACCTCTATAAATATTTTATAACCTATGTATAGCTTTGTTAATCTCTTAATTTTACTATTATAGAGACTGGGTCTCAGGCACAGTCTTGTTCAAGAATTACTGACAGCTTAAATGAGAATTTATGTCTGTTCTCCCTGCCCACTCCCCACTCTTTCAACAGATATTTAGAGACATTGAGACAGTGGGGGAAATACAAGTTTAAAAAACTCAAGGTTTTACCTTCACGAAATTACACTTAATCAAGACAAGATATGTAAATAGGACATGACAATGAAAGGCTAAAAATTAGAAAAATGCCAAGTAAATTGCTATAGGAATTTAGTGAAAAGATGATTACTTCCAACCATGAAGACATGATGGGTATAAAATATCTTAATAGTTTCTTGTTTTATCTTCAGATTTCATTTGTAGTACACATTCTAGTCATAGTGTAGGAATTCTTATTTACCTAAGAAAAAGGCGTTAAATTAATGACCAATTAATACATTTGACATTGTAGGAAGATGTACTTGTTTATTCAGTGTCCTCAGCACATCTACTTGTACCCCAATTCAGTAAGCATGGTTCTAGGGCAATAAGTGACATTTGCCCAATGCACTTTCATTGTTCTTAGGAACTTGCTTAGAAGGTTTCATACACAAGTGGCATCATCAAAATCAAGGTCATCTGGATTTAACTCTATAAAATGTGTGATATCTTGGAGGGAACAAGTGATAATTTTAATGCTCAGTTTCTGAGTATTCGCTCAAACTAAGGTCCTGCCTAACCAGTAACTTGATTATTTGTCTTAATGACTATAGTACCTCACCACAGAAGTAATTTGACAAATTGCACCTTGTTCTTCAGAGAGCTTATCTAGTAAACTTTATAGACCAGTATGTGAGTCAAATTCATAGGGTAGGAAAGTAACTTAAGAGGCAGGACTGATCCTAAGAGATGTGTCCCGCTTTAAAAAATATCCAATGATTAAGTTACCATAACACAAGAGAATATATAATTGTAATAAAAGAGTTAAATTGGTATTTTAAAGAGTGCAAAATGTCTAAGTGAGTTATCATTACAATAAATTAATTATAATTTTTAAATTGATATTGGATTTTTAAAATACTGTTAAAAGCACTACACATGCAGACAATAGAGTATATAAACAAAAGTAAAAACCTCCACCCCTGTGCCCTACACAACATGAACCATTATTTAGTGTGTATTTTTCCAGATTTTTTCTTGCGTTACAGAGATAGATATGTGTATGTTAAATTTTATTTATTTGTTTGTTTATGTTACAAATTGATAATACATATAGTTCTACAATTTGCTTTTCTCTTTTTTTTATGTAACAATGCATGGGGACACCTTTTCATGAGCACCTCACATTTTATTTAACTGTGATCCAGTTGATAGGATATTTCCAGTTTTTTGTACTTCCAAATACTTCTTTTTAAATTTTTTTTCTAATTTATGAGATAATTAGAAATATCACTGGAAGTATTTTAAAATATCAGTGTAAATTCTTTCAACGTATAGTAAAGTTTATGATAAATTAGTTTTACTTTGGACATCATTGGAGAGGGGTTAATCACAAAAGATTATTATTAAAATGTTTCTCCCCTAAAACTGTTCTACTGATAATATTCTCAGAATACTGTACATCTAATTCCATATACCTGATAAATCCAGTAAACCCCAAAAGGGGTGTTGTTGGTGGGGAGAACAAGAAGTCCTAACAAAGCTTGGTATCTTTTTTTTAATTGAAATAACATTGTTTATAACATTACATAAATTTCAGGTGTACAGCATTATAATTCGGTATCTGTATGCACTATAACATGCTCATCACCAACAGTCTAGTTTCTATCTGTCACCATATATTTGACCCCCTTTACCAATTTTGTCCTCTCCTCCACCCAAGGTCAGTATCTGGAATGAAGATAATATCTTACTTTCACATGAGTCTTTTAAAAAGGCAATTAAAAAATATTTTCTATCTGTATTGAATCATGAACCATACATGTCAGTTATTCAAAATAAGAGGATCTTTGTGATCCACTTTTTCAGTTCAACCGTGACCTTAGAATTATGTCATGATTTGAAAAACTTTGACCTATGCTGGGTCTTTCTTGATGAAGGAAATTATCATTATCGCTATTATGTTACAGTGTGTGTTCTTATAAGTAAGTTGAGACACCTCTGAGCCACTGGACCAGAGTGGGTTGACCCCCAACAGCGAATAGACTAAACTATAGCTTTAGTCCAAGAATATGGAAACTGACAACAAATTATTGCTTGTGGTCTACTTCCAGTTTTCAAGTGCAAACATACCAAAGTTTATTTTAAATTTGAACCAGTCAGACATTTAGTAATATACATCAAAGGAGAAGTGAAGGCTTCCCATGTTTATTATTTCAATATGATGTCTGTTCTAATAAAGTAGAAGAATGCATATGATAGATTATGTAGTAGAAATTCTCTATAGTTCCATAGTTTGGCCTCAAATATATACATATATTTGTAAATTAATCCAAAACACATTGCCATGGTTCCAATTCCTCTGAAAGCTGATTGTTTCCCATCCCTTTTTTAATTTTAGAAATAGAGTGGCTGTCTGCCAGAACACTTTCAGATAAACAGTCCACTTCATATATAAAAGGGGCATAGAATCATGAATGTTCAAAAAACACAGAATGTTATTTAAATAAGTTAAAGTTATTATGGTCTTTTCTATTAATTAAAAAAAAAAAGCCATCTGTGCAAGGTGAATTTTGGTAAGGTCCCAATTTTCTTAATGATTGTGGATGGAATTTGCAACTGCTTTCATAGTGAAAGTACAGCTCAGGGATTCCCAAGATAAAACTAACTGTTTATGTAATTTTGTGGTCATTTGACTGAATTTCTAATAAAACACTGGAAAGAATTATTTTTATTCAATCAGAATGTAGAGTCATACTTGAATGAATGGGCTCTCCAATAACGTCACCTTTCTACTTATCTTAACATCTTAAACCTTTATTTCATCTAACCCAACTCTGTGTATGTGTGTATATGAGTGTGTTTCTGCTGCTCTCTCTTTCTTACACACACACATATATGCACCCATATGCATGCACACACACACCCCAGAACCCACGACCCACATTTTGTTGGAACTGTCTTGGGCAAATGCATCACAACAATGAGTAAGACTAAACACACAGGAAAAGAGAAGAAGAAGAAGGAGCACACTGGACAATATAACCAATGAGGAGCTATATGCTTTTGTGACAAGTCCTTATTTTCATTTTTGTTATTTGCAAAAGTTATTTCCATTGAGCAAATAACCTATAAGCCTAGGCTTTCAAAATTTTAGAAGGACAAAAAGTCAAAAGCTGCTCCTCCTTTGAATCTGGCAGGAAAATACCATCACAAGAAGGATTTGGGATTTTTTTGTTGGTAGTGGTGTCATTTTTGCCCCAACCTGTGTTTTCAGTCAATTAAAATTTGTACCCTAGGCCTTTTCCAGTTTGAAGCCACCCGGCGTCTGTGATGAGCAATCCTTCTTGTTTGTGCAGTCATTCATTATCTCCATTACCAAA
>PVKZ01002027.1:137500-185000 GCA_004027375.1 Macroglossus sobrinus
TACTTAACTGCCAAAGCTAATCAAAAGTGGTAAGACTGGTTTTCTTATGCCAGTTAGTTGGTGGAACAACCAAAGTGTACACATAAGGATAGAAGAAAAGCAAAGAAATGAATATGTATCTCAGTCTGAATAACCTCTTTATAAGGGAGGAGCAAATGTGGTATAATTTGACTGAATTTTGATTAAACCTCAAAGAGTAATATACGTGGTAGGTAAGCACTTGGATTCTGGAACCAACCCTGTGGAGTTAAAATCCTGATTCCACAATTTGTCAGATGTTTGACCTTTAGCAAATTACTTAATCTCTTTAAGCCTTAGTTTTTTCATCTGTGAAATGGGGATCAGTAGTCCTACATATCCTGTATAGTTGCAAGATTTTAAGAAATACTGCATACCAAGTGCTCAACATAGTGCTGGAATACACAGCAGATGCTATCTATTGTTTAAAATAGTTAAAAATAAAAAAATTATAAAAATGAGAGAGAAATATGATTTTATACAATGATCAATAAAGAAATTATTAAGTACCTTACAAACTAGAATGGAGATTTCTTTCATGGAGAAACAAACATTAAAGGGGAATAAAAATTTAAAGCAGACGGCTTACCATACATAGTTCTACATTAAACAATGATAGACTTGTAGTTTCTCAGGTGATCGTTTTTGTAGTTCTTTGATGCCAGGGAGGTAACATTAGGAAGTCCTAGGAGGTAAGTCGCTTCAAATAACTGTGAAACATAGGTGTTTTGAGGGAAAGTTTCGGGTAGAAATGCTCTGGTATTTCCACGGGATGCATGCTTACAAACATTCACTGACAAAAGATTTTTTAAAAATTATTTTCTGGCTTAAATAACTTGTTGAGATGTATTCATACATCTTTGAGAATAGGAATCATTGAAATATGGCAAAGTTTTAACTTTGACAGTTACAATTCTTTAAGCTAAAAAATACTGTGAGAAAAATCATGATATTTCCATGTTCTCTTGTAACTGTCCTCAATGCGATATCAGAATTACAATTTAATTTTTAAGTGCCTGTTTTCAGGTTAATTAAAAAGGAAGAAATACTGTATTTTTAAAAACTCATATCACTGCAGTAATTATATCCTGTCTGTATACTAAAAAGCAAAATTCACAGGGTGACTTATTCACAGAATACAGGTACCCTACACATAAAGGACTTACTTTCTTGATAGAAGGCTGTTTCCACAGCCCCAAATAAAAATGCATGAAACTTAAATTTCAAAGCACTTTCTAACTGAAGGCAGTTAAGAGAACTCCTTTGTGTAATAAGATTAAATGGCCTCTCAAACTGAAGATATTAAATGTCTGTGTCCTGTTTGCCCCACCTTTTCATCAGTGGTCTTACAACAATCTTTCTAAGTCTAATAGCTTTTAATAATTGGACCTCCCCTTTGTAGACCTTCCTCATGGAAAGGGACAGTTTTATTTTACCTACCTCGATCTGGCCACATTGACAAGTCCTTCTAGAATGTATAGGAGCTTGTTCAATTAGAACTAAAAACTGTGCAGGGAGAGTTATCTTGGGAATTAGTTTCTCTTTCTAGCCTTCTTTCTTCTCCCTTTAAAAAGGTTCATTAACTACCCAGGTGACTGATTTTCTTATGTGTGAAACGGAATGATGCAGAGACAACAGAATTTGTGTGTGAATACATGGGGGTTAAAAGGTAGTATTGTTAGAAGAACTTCCCAGCCCTGATTCAAATATGGACAGAAATAGAGTGGTAGCCTAAGAAAAGCAATCATTTTCCTCAGGAATCCTATCAGTTCGGATAGATTTGGGTGCCCAGATGCTTTTCTTTGCTGCTCACACTTGACGGGGCAATAGGTGGGTTTCAAGACAGAGGGTCAACTTCAGGCCCCATGTCGGTCAATCCCCAAGCCCAATTTGAAGCCTAATTAGTAAGAGGCTGGTAAAGTGGGAAAAGAAGTGGCACTTTATACAGCAAGGAAAAGTCATTTTCAAAGCTGTGTATGTTGTCGTTCCCCGGCCAGGAAAGCAGGCACCAGGCAGTACATTGTAATATTAGGACATCAAGAGTAAGCTGGGAATTGAGTAAAATAATTTTGTAGTAAACATATGGAATAATTGGCCAGTGGTGCAAGAAATCTAAATGAGGTACAGAGACAGCTGGACATTTTTATCTCAAGAGAGAAAGGATTGAAGGAGAGACTGATAAACCAGGGAGGTGGAGTTGAGATAAACCTAAAGGGAACAAGCCTGCTGGACTAAATATCCTCTCTGCTCAGCAATTTCCACCGCAGCCATTTGTTAAACACATAGCTGCCGTCTTTGGTGATTATTTCCAAGTAACATCTATGTTTCTGAATAAAAATCCATTTGAATCTCAAGTCAAATTTGCCAGGTGCTAGATTCATTGTCGCCTTGAATGTACTGAAACTGCCGATACTGAGGAAATGAATACAGAAAAGCATGCTTTTGAACTCCAGTTTGATGAGCTTGAGGTGAAATGCTCCCCTTTCAGATGGCCTTCTATGCAGAAAAATCAGTGACCATGGAAGGAGGCAGAGATGCCAAGGGGTGCAGTGCCAATGAGCCCATGAGTCTTTTGCTAAAGCAGAATGTTTTCTTACCAACAGTTCATGGGGTGAAAGAACTGAGTTTGTGTCGGCTGTAGAATTTCCAGTCTCTTCTTATCTCTACACAGGTTCCAATCACTCTGTGTCCATGGTCATATTATCATTTCTTGTGCACCTGCAATTTTTTTTTTTCGAGAGGAAAACCAAAAGAAGATGGGAAGAGAGTCTAAAAGACATAAAGAGAAAAACATACACAATTAATGTTTAACCAAAGGGATTGCCCTGAAAATTAAATTGATTTCATTTTGCTCTGTCTACAGCAAATATAACTGGGGTGACCAGGGCATTGACACATTCCATACCAATTTTGAAAAAACGGGAATGTTACTGTATTTTCCCATTCCACTTTCTGCAGCAGATTTGTGAAATTCCCACACTGATCTGAAAATTCAGGATATTTATTGCACCTGGGCAGCTGTGCTTCCAATCCATTGTCACGTCAGATCAGCATTTCTAGATACCTTCTATCGGGTAGAGATGGGAGTACCATTTCCAGAAATTGAGATTCAGTTCAAATTTGGGCAAGCCGCTCAGACTCAGCAAGAGCCTTTTTAAAGTGGTAAACAAAAGGAGTAGAGGGAGAAATAAAGGAAGGGGATGCCAGCGAGGGAACTCAAAGGGGAGGTTCGCTGCAATCCTTTACATTCAATTATACCAGCTCCTTTGTGCTTTTCCCTTTCGCTCTGCAAAGAAAGAATGAAATATGGTTTTCATAGCAAGCTGGCAGCATTATCTCAGGATGCATATTTCTTTGCTGGGTTGGAATGCCAATAAGGGGAGAAAAAAAGTTCCTCATTTAGAAAAAAGTACAGTGCCATAGAGAAAACACTAAACAACAAAAGGGAATGCAACAAGTTTCTGAAACAGTTCCAAAAAATGCCCCTTAAAGAAAACATTTAAATGAGAACTTTTTTGAAGGTAAAGCTACTCATGCTGAAAGTTACCATTTTTTCAAAAGTCTCTCTATGGAGAGAAATTTGGCCAAAAATGTAGGCTGTTTTTGATATTTGAAGATTTTAAAAATTAGCCTCTCTTTCATTGATAAATACAATAAACTTTACGGACAAGTCTTGCGTTAGGCACCGAGCTCTACCTACGTCTGCACTTCATTAGACCAGTCTTTGGAAGAGAGACAAGCTTTGCTCAAATAAGTCCTTTATCCATCTCAACTGGCATGATCTACATGGTTTCTTAAAGTAACACAGAAATAAAAGTCTATATTTTAGTAGGTTGCATGATTTTAAAATAGGGTAATATTGACTTGCTAGTCACTTATTTTTAAATGAGAAAAAAATGAAGACAATTTATTGAAAATATTACAAAATTATCGTATGGCAACAGTTTCAGTAAGTATTCCTAACCCCAGTTGCAGATGGATAAAACTGTATTTTTTAAAAAAAACATTTTTAAAAAGAGAATTTTCAAATGATCTTCTAACTTCTACAGAAAATGTAAAGGGGCTTGTAAATGCGAAGTTTAAACAGAGCCATTAAATTAGAAGCTATTAAAGGGAAGGTAAAAAGATCAGAATAAACCAATACTATGTTGTTTACTTTCTCTAAATTTTCTACTCTTAAAAAAAATGTCTTGATGGCTATGGCCTGGATCTTAATTCTTATTTCTTTTTACCACATTAGTGTTTTTTCCAGTAAATTATTGTTCTCCATGTCTTCCTTTATCCACACCATAAAGTGTGTGTGTGTGTGTGTGTTTTTAAATTTATTCCAAAACTTTACTCTGAGAGAAATAAGTACTTTGTGAATGGACTTCAGACCAGATCCTCATTCACTTCACTCATTCCTTCATGCAGTTATTCACTGGAGAGCAGCCTTCCAAAGATTACTTAATCGAGAATCTGCTCTGTTAATGAATAAATGTAGATCCTATTAACTTCATGATCTTAAGAATTTGTTTTGTTGTCCTTGCTGTTGTTTTCATTATGTCGGATATTTTCAGAATTAGAGAGCCATGATTGGTGAGGCGGAACCTCCCAGTGCTTATCTCAGACATTCTATGCAATTCATGACACTCAGAACTATTTTCCTCTGCTCTAGGAAAACTATTTATTATCTGCAAAATTATTAGAAACCTCTATAGAAAAACACAGACTTACTTTTTTTAAATTTTGCTTTCTTCGCATCTTTTTCCTACTTTATTGTTTTATTATAATTATGCAGATTCGATGTAGATTTGCAGTTCACTCTCCTCATCCCAAATCCTTAATTCTGCACTCAGATTGCAACACATGCAAGGTTCTTTCTCTTTTTTCCTTGCAAGGTAAACATGAAGAGATATGAGATTTCCCTTCTGTCTTTAGATACAGCTTATCTTTTAGATAAGTCCCTGCAAGCTGAGGTTTCAGGCTGTTTAAAGTCAACCTCTTGAGTTCCAAACTTCCTTAAAGCCTTTAGATAAGCAAAACTTTAGCAGTAATTACTAAAGGAGTGGTAGGGACAGTGGATTAATCCCCAGAGATCTGGATTCAAATCTACCTCAAAACCCACAAGTTAAAAATCTCTTTAATGGTCTTGGCTTAAAGGTTTCAGCTCAATTCTTGAGGAAGGTCCAAGCCATTCTTGACTAAGGGTAAATTATAAGAATGGCTGCCAGACAATTCCTTTTTTCATTATTCATTGATAGATCCCCTTTATCAAGATGTTCACAGATATTTGTATACGTTCACCTGTTTCATAGTGACATTTAGTTACAAGCTTAAACTGTCATCTATTTTAAACCTAGATTTTGGATGTCATTTCACTTAAAAAATTAAGAAACATCCAACAGCTTCTTTTGTCTCTCCACATTGTTTTCTAAAATTCAGAATAGTACCCTCTTCAAAAGAGAGGACTCTTGATTCCAGAAGTCTGATGGATGAGAACACAATGTATATAATTAAATGCATAAGGTTTTTATTGGGCAAAGTGTTTGTTTGTTTGTTTGTTCGTTTGTTTTTTAGTGGATCAGATTCTTACTGCTTTATTTGTCAGTGCAGTTGAAAGGATGGGTGGGTATTTTTGAATGCCCATGAGCAAAATTTCCTCTTCATAAAGATGTGTAGAAAGTAGCACAGTGGAATTTGGTCACAGCAGGTTTATTTTCTGTGTTACCTGAAGCCAAGAGTTCAATCGGGTAAATTTCAAATACCTTCTTAGCTGTGAGTTACTAAATCTTGATAGTCTTAAATCTGTGTGACTCACTGTGGCCCTTTGCTTTGCAAACTATGCAGGTTTCCTGTTATCGTGTGATGTTCCCATGGATTCAGTGTTTTTGTGTTTGTGTTTGATGTAATGGGGTAGTATGGAAGAAGAATGTGAAAGAGAAAAGTAGAAACTCCCCAAGGAATAGAATAGTAGAAGTCATATGGATTAACTTTCGTCATAATTTTTTCATAATGAAATTAATAAAGCAATGTCAGTAAGCAGGAAATAAGAGAAGTGTAAAATAATTAGCACCAAAGGGAACATAATAGGTTACTTATTAAAATCCATAGACAGATTATATGACCCCATCGGGTCCAGGGACCAGAGATCACATGACTCTGTGTTTTTTTTTTTTCCTGAGGTGAGCACCCCAATGCACTTTGTCAGCTTACTGGCTTCTGACATTAAATAAGCTTCAGATATGATTTATTGAGTAGCCTTTTGACAGAAGCAAGAAACTGAAATCTTCTAGTCCTTGCTGAGCCTTGGCTCTGTTTTCATTACCTTCTCTAAGTATTACATTTAGTCAGCCGAGTTATGTGTGGTTCTGAGAGAATCTCTCCTGCTCCCAGAAGTCATTGTTCCACTCATAATAAAATTATGCCATCAATTTGCCACAAGAGAAACACTGAAGTTCACTAAATTATTGCCATGTGTTTGCACTGAAGACAAAGTGATACCAATTAAAAAAACAACCACCCCTGGATTCTATTTTTTAATGGTGTGCGGGGAGGAGCAAGACAGACTCACAAGGGAGGTCATGTCTCCCTTCTACACATTACAAATTTCATTTTCCTTAATTAGAAAATGGCGCTTATGGAGAATGAGCAGGGGGTTTAAGTGGAGAAAGAAGAAAGAATGAAACCTGAGCTGAGCCCTAAATAATATGTCAGAAAATGACAACCTGCCTCCCACAAGACTATTTCATTTGAAAGATTTGCTAGGTTACATTAAGCTCAGATAGATTTTTCTGGAAATGGGGCCATAACCCACAGACTAAAAAAATGCCCCAGTTCCAGAGCTGTGTAGATAAGTCAAATCCATACTTTGGTTTCATCATAGTAACGAGAACTCTGTAGCTCTCATTTAGGAAACATTTTCAGAATGCTGTGTTCCCAGAGATTTGATCATTAGTTATGATGTAAGAGGTTGTGTTTTTAGAGTATCAGCAAGAACTCATATCCTGTGGTCTCAATTCATCTTCTACTAGATTAATTAAAGAATTGCCAATAGTTTGGTCTCAAAAGGAAAGCCTGCCTATCTCACACCCTAAATAAATAATGCCTGCCAATCTACCATCAGGTTGGTGATGAAGTGAATTCAGAATTTTAGGTATGATGAATAAGTCAAATTCCATTACAACAGAAAATCTTTATACAATAAAAATATTTCCAGCCCCAGGCAGTAGTTCACTACTTTTAAATGACACAATTTTATTAAGTAATTGTGGGCAGCCCCTTACAGTGTGTTATAATGAATTATATCTGGTCTGAGGAAAAACAGGTAAAATTGCTTGAGAAAATTGGCAGTTCATGGACATGGTATGATTTTCCCAATAATACCAGTAAATCATTAACAAAGAAAAATATAACGAATGCTTCCATTGCTAAAGCTTCCATAGCCTGATAGAAATAGTGGCACATGGACCAAAATGGATCTAAAGAGAAAATGATTCTTCTAGGCATTACAACCGAATAAAATTAGATTGTGTTTTGTTAATGAGAGCCCTGATCTTTGGCTATGTTTCTAAACTAGTTGATGGTCTGAAATTATTTCTGAATTGGCTTTTTTTTTTTCCTACCTTTTTAGTGACAGAAGGATTATTCAGAAGCACAGTGCTTAGCTCTTATTAGGTCATCATAACTTCTTGTGGAATTAAGTTCAAATAAGCTAGAGAAAAGGCTGGGGAAGAAAATACACACGAAAGCTGAGTATGAAGGTGAGAGGGTGACCACTAGCATGCCATTCCTTGGAGATTAGATTTGAAGTCCATTTTGAATGAGAGGAAGGAAGTGTTTTAGTAGTTGGATAGTGGGGAAATTGAGTAAAGGAGTCTGGGAGGAAACCAGCTAGCTCTCCATGAATAAAGAAAAAGAAATTTGCAAGTGTGTGAGGTACAGTGAGAGAGATAGACATCCCGATCCACAGGGTTATAGGGGGAATGGCATGGAGGAGGGATCAGTCTTCACACAAAGGATGATGCAATGTGACTGGTATGTTAAAAGAAACTGACTGGGATGTGGGCAGCTTGGGTCTAATTCCAGCTCAGACAATTTCTATGATCTTTGGCAATTTAGCCTTTCTCAGTATCTATTCCTTCATCCATAAAAGAATGGGGACTGCATGATTTTTAAGGTCTTTTCATCTTTAAAATTCTATTATTTTATGATTCTAAGCCTGTGAACTGAAAAAAAAAAAATCTAGTCAAAGCAAGTGAAATGAAAACAATTTTAACCATTGTATTTTGAATTGATTAGGAGAGAGGGAAAGAGACCAGTCACGGTAGACTATAGGTGACTTAAACAGAACCTGAATCAGAGATTTAGCTATTAAAATGAAGAAAAAGAAACCTATTTTATCTCTATTGTTAAAAAATGTGGCAGGATCTGGTGACTAATTCAGCATGGGGGTGAGAATAGAAAAAGAAGCTGCAACAACTCTGGGCTCTGTGCCTTGGGGAGCCAGGCTTGAGGATTCTTTCCACAATGACAGCAGATTTGAGTGGGGCCTGATGGTTTCTCTGGGAAGATGATCTTGTTTTCACAATAGATAGCATAAAATAGAGATGAGCCCTGTAGGGGAAGAGGTCAGAATAACAGGAAACACTGTGGGACCGCACAAGGGGAAGGAAAGGTAGGTCTGAGGGTACAGATGTTATTCAGGGCCCTGGGAGCCAGTGAAATTGTCCAGAAATAGAGGAGACCTTGGTGATGGAGGGCACTGGGAGCGGAGGGGAGGGAGCTGAGGGATTTAGGGGCCAGTTCACACTGATAGTTATTTAGAGGGGATGTTTGAAAAGGCTAATACCATATATGGTCAAATAGGAGCTTCCTAAGGCAAAAAGCTGTAGAAAACAAGATTTTAATCCACAGTTGAAAGTCTCCACACTAGTTGGAAGAACCAACTAGAGTGAAAAAAACATAGAGTTTTATATCTATTTAAAGCACAAAGTTCTTCATAAAAATGGAATAGTAGGCAGAGGAACAAAGTACATCTTTCTTCTTCCGAGTAAAGATAGAGTGATAAAAGGGTAAATTTTGTACCCTAAAACTTTGGACTTTAGTAGGAAAAGCCTACAACTTTCCATAGTTGTGAACGTTCTACATCTTGTAAGAGTGTGGAGTTTCGTCATGACTTTTTTATCTTTGTGGAATTCCTTAGCATCCGGCTCCCTGACAGGTCGGCAACAAAACGAAAACAATCTTCTTAATAGTGTGTTGTTGATCTGGCCGTGAAGAGCATGGACCTTTTGCTGTGGGTGAGCACCGCTCTAAAGTAATTTACTTCCACAGTGGCCATTCATACACTTTTGGCTTGTCACTTTCATAGCGATTTATAAATTTTTAAAAGGCAGCACTAGAGAAAAATGAAACATCATCTTATGAAAAGTTTATCTTATTTAGCTTTTATGTAGAGGCTGTGCACAGTGCCTTTTCTTGATCATTTTGATAAGCTGTTTCTTAAATCCTTTTTTGCAAGGTAAACACCCCTATTCAGGGATCAAAATAACTCAAACCAGGTCAAAGTTACATATACAGTTTCACAAAAAAAAACCTTGAATTTGGAGTCATTGAGATGATCAGGTCAGGTGATTTCCCCACCCAAACAGTTGCCTGCATTTGTCAAGATTGTTTTAACTGACTCTAGACACTGAGATTTGGGGGAGCTAATTGTTAATTTTGTCAATTCGTGACTACACAACAAGGGAGAAATAAATTTGGGATCCATGGGTAGCTATAACTATGCCATTTAAATGTTTCAGTCAGTAGAATATTTACATTATAGCCCCACTATCGCATCTGACCTCAAAGCACGATTTAATCATCAAGTCTCCACCCCAGCCCTCACCCTCCTCACCCCTGCCATACTCCTTTCAGAAGTCGCACTTTGCTTTTAAAGCTCTCTAGTCTGTAAAGTTCGTTGCATGTTAAAAAACCTTCTGTATCCTAAGGGTCTTTTTCCCGGGTTTACAGTTTGTATTGATGTTACTACTCCAGAGTTCATCTCTATCAAGAATCCTTTCCAAAGTAAGCATATTCTTTTCCAGTCTTCTCATTGGATAATACTAATACAGATGAAGCCTAAAATGTCAAACAAATCTACTTTTCAATGAATTTGAAAATTTTCTGAAACAACTGTTTTCATCTGGAATATAGTGAATGAATAGATCTTATTATCCATCCAGTCCTGACTATATTTGGAGTCATACATGAAAATTTTATGATTTCTTCAGAAAACTGGACATTCATAATAAAATGGGACAATATGACAGGTTGAATCATTTTATGAGAATATGTTATTTTGTGACTCTTAAATCTTTATTTAAAGGGGAGCATTAAATACAGTGTCAAACACAGTCAATGAAATCATAATTACAGTAGAGCTAAATTTTATAATAAATCTCCCACATGGCTCTCAGGAACGTGTGCCTATCAGAATTTGGTTGCACTCTCTTTGATAGGCCTATACTCAGGAAAGCAGACATGGTGGTTTGCTTTCTAAGATCTAGATGCCTCCCTTAGTGCCTGGTCACAGAAGGTGCTCACCTCATAGTTGTTGGAAAAAAATATATTCATCATGAGTGGCTATTTAGTGTTTGTTTCAAAAGATGCTCCTAAAGGGTTTTAGTTTAGTAGTAAAAACTGTTTAACAATGCTAAGACTTCAGTTAGAGGTAACAGGGGGATTTAAATAATATCCTTGTCAATTCTGGAAAGTTGCTAATCAAGTAAAGTGCTTAGTTGAGCTAAATATTGGATAATTTAAATGAAACAAACTATAACTGGAAAAGGCCTGATAAATAATCCAACCTAAAACTCTCATTTCACACACACACACACACACACACACACACACACACACACACACACACAAATATTGTGGTCTAGATAGGGGAAATGAGTTTCACAGAGTCATCTGACAAGTTAGAAGAAAAGCCCAAAGTTGAACAACCCAGTCCCCCAGTTGGTCCAGAACTGTGTCTAATATAGCACCCTGCAAAATCCTTTCATCTCAATGATTTTGTTATCTCAAAAAGGAAAAAAAATATATAAAAGGAAGTATTTTAATCATATAGTTTTCTTTTATATGTAATTTCATAGTGCCACCGTGATCTTGGTTTTAAGAAAAAATAAAGCTCTCTTTCTGATTATTATTATTGTGTTCATGAATATTGTGAAAAATGAATTAGTACGACACTAAGAATTGAGATTCTTATATCAGGTTTTAAATAAATATTTTTAAGTAAAATATTTAAAATCCACCTAAATGGGTATATGTAATAAAAAAAAAACATTTAAAGAATCTCGAGAAGTCTTCAAGTTCACTTTGGATTTGGGTTTGGGTTCAATTTCTTACTGGTGGCTTTTGAATTGAAAATTGCTGTATGTGGGTGGGTGGGTGGGTGTGAACAAAAACATTATAGGACACTTACCTGAATTATTTAATAAAAAGAAGAGTTTCTGGATCTGAAAAAGATGATACTGAAACGAAACTACCATTAAAGACTTAACAACCAGCTGAGAGTGGGAGCCACTACCACATAGGATCTGTGACCTTGGACTCTAACCAATTATGAAGACCCAGGGCAGCCAGTGAACAAAGCAATTACAATGGGAGTCGAACTATTAAGAAGCCAAGAGTTCAGTAGCTTTATGTCTCTGCCAAGGTAATCCGTAGAACACTATGTAATAGGAATTGAATAATATTAACATTCCCACATGGTAGTTTAAAGCAATTTACAGTATATTCTAATCCAAGGAGATTTTTCATGTTGATGACTATGGGAGTGGTTATTTTATTTTTATATGTACTTTTACAAACATTTAAACTGAAATAACCAGTAGCATAAAATTGCTAGTGATTTAGCTGGCTATGAACTTGTAACCAAATATACTTGGAAGATTTTTTTTCCTCCCTTTAGCTCTCAGGTAAATTTCACTGCATGACAGCATTTCATGCTAGGCAAAGCTCATACAGGAGATGAAAAAGCATGAAGCATAACAAACATCACAAAGCCAGTACAATTTCTTGTTTATAAAGAAAAACAAGGAATGTAAGCTAAGTGGAAAGGTGCCGGTTGAAAGATATTTTAAATGCCTTCGAGTTAAAACCATCAGGGATCAGAAAGCAGAAGGCAAATTCTAGAGGCTAGAACACCAAGGGAAGAGGCTGATGAATTGCCTTGTGCACATTTTAATTAAACTATCATCTTGAGATTTTTTTGTGTATTGATTTGCACAGTACTTAAAAAAGCTTTTCCTCTCCTACCTCCCTCCTTTGAATGTTAAAGCTTTGTGCCTTCAGCTTGACTCTATGAAAAGAAATTACTCATCTTTGGGATTGTTACGAAAGAAAAAAAACAAAAACAAAACAAATGGGTGGACATGTTCTCTTCTCCTTTTCAATATGTTTAAATTTCAACTGTTCATATAATTATGCTGGCATGTATTTCTTCCTGGCTCTAGTCATGCAGAAAAATTTTAAACATGAGAAATTGGACAACTCTAATGTGGTGTAAAATCTACTTACGCATTGTATTTCTTTCACTATTCTTTACCAATACTATGTACATTGTTAAAATTAAAAGAAAATGTTAGCTTTTATGCCCTAATGCATTTATGTGATATACATAGCTGCCAAACATTTTATTAACATTGCAAAAAGAAAGTTTGAAAAATAAAAGAAATGTTAGAGACAGGGTTGATTTTAGGCAGAAGTGACAGTGACAGATATTTAATAGTAATCACCACTTATATGTCACCAATTATAACAGTATTTACCAACAATAATTGGTTTCCTTGCACCCTTGAGAGTCAGTTATTTTGTTCTTCTTACAGAGGAGTAAACTGAGGCATAAGTTGAAATGGTTTTTCCCCCAGAGGTTTTGGAAAGTCATATAAGTAGAATCAGACAAAAGCATTCCAATACTCAATTTCCATGTCAAAATATGAAATTTTATAGGTCATACAATTTCCCTATTGATCTCCTGAGTAAATTGAAGATTGGTGTCTGAATTTCTTCACTCCTGCCTGGCTCCAGCTACTCCCACCTACTCCCCCGACACAAATGCTAGACAAATGGAACAAGGAATACTTGGCATTAGAAGTTGAAGGTTCATTGAGAAGATTACCTCCTTATGAGATATCAGTTGCCAAACTGATCCCTCAACCAGGCAGGTCATGTAAGAATAGCGAGGTGGCCTGATGGAGGAATAAAAAATTGCATGATATAGAAGTGGATGTCCTTCTTCCTCAATGACTGGTTACATTCTCATTCAGCCTTACACGTGAAAGAGACCTGTTCTTTTTAGTAGTGGTCTTGTGAGGTCTATTTAATTTTTAGAGTTTATTTATAAACCACAAGACCCTAGGGAAAAAGAAATTGCTCTGATGCTGAAATAGTTTTCCTGTCTGTTCAAGAGTAAGCTCAAGCTAACCACCTAATTTTCACAAGTAGCCCAGATTTGAAATGTCACTTAAGAGGATCATAACTTCAAGACTCACTATGGAATAGAACAGACTGTCTTGCCTATCTCAGATCAATCAACATCCTTAAGTCTTTTCTTGGGATAGATTGTTAGTGGTGGTGATGGAGAAAGGGATCCAAAAATAAAAAGCTGGTTATTTCATGTCAAAATAATGGTCTGCATGTGAGAGAGTTTAGAGTTATAATGTATTTAGTAACTTTGTTCCTTGATCAAGGTTTAATCATTGCAAGAGGAAATTTTTCCAGATTTCAAAAAGTCTCTTCCTAATAATAGACAATTTCTTTCTCCTTCATTTTTGGCTAATAAGCCACCTTGTACCACTCAAGGCTTTTCCTCATTCAGCAATGGACCGAATATACTAGTTCTAAACCTCTGTTAGGTCACTGACTTCACTGAAAATGTAATGATACCCGTGAACCCCCAGAATAATGTATACATGTACACACATATGATTTGCCTACAATCTTAGGTTCCTTCCATGGACCTTCTAATGATTAAATCCCCCCAAAAAAAGAAAGAACAAAAGCAAATAACAAAAAAAACCTCTTACTCTAATAAGTTCACAGAAAATATGTTAACTATTCTGAGGAAAAAACCATAATGACTATTCCTCCTTTCGTTGAGGGTTGGATTTTAAATTAATTGAATTTTAAAAATAGTAACAGATGGTTTTCATTTTATTATATGTTAAATTCATAAAAATTATGAACCACACCTTTTGGTTTGTTCCATGTGGTACCTCCAGGGCCACCACATAGTACGAAGCATTCTGTACACTACACAACTACAGGATCGTCATGCACACCTTGCAGTCATGCTGTGATTGACACCCTCATCGTCGGGCAATGTAGAAGCTCTTGTCAATGCTTAACACTTCGAATATTGAATGGGTTAATAAACCGAAATGGAACTACCCAACAGCACATCAGCTGTAGCAAAATACTATTTTGGTCATTAGCCATTAAGTCTGCTCTGGCTATAATTATTCTCCTTCTTCTTAATGTTTGATGACTTTCTTCTTAATGTTTATCTTGGTGTGTTAAAAATATATAGTACATGTCTAAATAGCCATTAGAACTTAAAGAATATCACTATTCAACATAAACTTTCTCCTTTAGTGTGCTTTATGCTAATAAGTTTCTCGTACACTGCCTTTCAATAATTTGTGGCCACCTTAGAGCCCTGCTTTGTGAAATGCCTGATTATCTGCATATCTGTCTATTAATTTGTTTATCTGTCCACCTATCTATAGAAATTTGAAACAGTGTAATAACTTTAAGAACAGTGACACTAATGTAGTATTAGATTAAAAGAATGTTACTTTATATGGGCATAAATGTAATTTAGAAGCACTTAAAGGAAGCTCTATACTTAGCATGATTCTTGGCCAGTGAAGACAGGTTGATCCCACTCATTTTGGGATTGCTAATTTGCCGTTAATTAGGAAGATTGATTCTGTTCTGTGATGCATAGGCCCAACCCCAAATGCATTTTTCTGGTTTCTGGAGCACTTTCCTAGTTGTCATTGTCATTGCAAATGTATAAGTGAATGTCACAGGACCTCACAAAATAGAAGTGCTTTCTGGCTTCTAGAAAGCAAGTATGAACACATTTCCAATTTTGTTTTATATTATAAAACTCATGCTGCTATTATTTTAAATAAACTGCTTTATTCCATTTGATATTTTAAAAACTGCAACATGAAAGCTGTGCTCTGATTTAAATTTCTAGTGAAAAGAATGCTTTTGTTGCAAACATTCTTCATTTTCTTTAAGTGCCAGTCTCAGATACAATGCACCCATCGAGGCTGTGCTGGTATGTTCAAAACAGCATTTATTTTTCAGTATGTGAACTATCTGTTTATCTTCCTTGTGATATATTGAGCTTGTTGCACTAAGGCTTTTTTCTACTCTCTTCTCTTGGCTGATGACAAATTTTAATCATTTGACTGTCCTTCACGACAATTACTTAACTAAGATGAGTTACATTCCCTTTATTGGAATAGAGTCAGGGAATCTATCAAAACTAGTCAAAGGAAAATTCCTAGAAATGTTTTTAAACATAATCACTAAGAATTGGCTCAACCAATACAGAAAAAAATATGAGTACTTGGGAGTGTGAAGAAAACCACTTACTCACTGCAGTTTTGATGTGCTTGCCATTGCCAGTGGGTAACAGGCAACTTTGAACCACATAATTTAGTTTATAGTGATAGAAACTGGGTAATGAAAACAATATTAACCCCACAAAGAAGGATCTAATTTCACTTACATACTTCACATGCTTTGTAATGTTACAAATAAACAAACCCATGTTTGTACAAATAGAAAGGTGTACATATGTACGATAAACATACGTGAACACTATGTAAATATTTACATGTGAAGTCAGTCACCTAATCTGATTACTCTTATATCTTTATTCTTTCTTAACAACCCCAATATTTTGCAAATCTTTCATTAATTTCTTTTTGTGACTCTAGAAACAAGTTGAAAATTATTTTGATGGGCTCCTTTTAAATGTGCTAAATATAGCCTCCAAAACAAAACA
The DNA here is from genome assembly GCA_004027375.1 of Macroglossus sobrinus. Taxonomy (NCBI): domain Eukaryota; kingdom Metazoa; phylum Chordata; class Mammalia; order Chiroptera; family Pteropodidae; genus Macroglossus; species Macroglossus sobrinus. The sequence continues at coordinate 153,579 of PVKZ01002027.1, forward strand.
GAACACAGTATATAAAATTCTCGACACTGAGAGCATAAGAATGGGAACTGAGTGATAATGCATAAAACGAGGGTCTTTAAACATAAGTGTTTGCATCTTGTTGGCCTAGTTTTCAGCCTTACGTGGTTAACAGAAGAGCCTTTGGTCATAGCTTTCCTCATGCCTTTGTGTTCCTTGCTGGCTTCAATGACATCACCTGGTATCACTGGGAGTTCTTTGGTACTTTGGTAGTTCTGTTTTATTTCTGTATAGCTCTAAATGTTCCATATAACAATTCCTTGTACAATCAACTCTACTTATCTCTGTGGTATATTGTCTGTAGATAAATTTTAATTCTCAACTGGCTTCTTCCTTCCAGCCAGTAATCTGTTGAGTTGTCACCTCTATCATCAATTTGGGTATGTTTAGTAAATCCAAACTTATTCTAATACTAGATGGCGTAAAATATGCCAACAAACGTTTATCGAGCACTTACTATTGTCTAAGTATCTATCGTGGTGCCAGGAACTGTGCTAGGCTTGATGTTTTCCAACAGTGGGATAAAACAGATCCTCTGCCCTCATAGAGTTTTCAGTTCAGAATCAAATGTAAATGACAAAGGTATGAAATCATTACATCTATTTTTCAAAAGTTGGAGTGTATTTTTCTTGAAGTTCAATGTTATGTATAGAGTCCTAGCCATACCCACAAAACCATCTTCTGAATTTCATCAGAAACATATTTCCCCTCTGCAGTTGGAAGGAGAAAAGAAAATGAAGAAAGTTGAATGCACTGGGAAGCTTGTACTCCTCTCACAGGTCAGAGCAGACTGCCACAGCCAGAGCTTGTATTTCTTGCCTTTTAGAAGAGGGCTCTCTCTGCCTCTATCCTTTCCTGGTTAGTCCATTCCCTCTTCCATCCCACTGATTCACTACAGTGAAATTTGCTGTTGAAAAGAATGACACGTGTAAGTAAATTGTCTTTGAGAGGGTTCTATATCTGTTTTCTTACATTGGTATGAATATTTGGGCAGTTTGTTGGATAATAGATATTTATAGTGCTAGGTGCTAGAGAGAGATTGGCAAACCAAACAGACATCATCCCTGGCCTCAGGGAATTTCCAATCTACAGAGGAAGACAGACATAATTAAATTAATTATTATTTTTTATTATTAATGTTTGTAATGGTCAGTTGGACATGAGCTGCGAATTATTATTATTTTTTGAACTTCCTTTATAAGTAGCGCCACTCTTAAGAGCTCACCAGGGTTAACGGTTCAGTCCTTGGCCATGTAGAATGGAGTGGGCCCACAGCGGAAAAATAGAAGATGCCATTTTGACTAGTTCTGACTAAGCCAAGAACGATAATATTGACTATGTTGAAATCATACCTTTCTTTAAAAAGTATCTAAGAATTTCGTGTATATTATCTAACTGCTTCTCAGAAGAGTCTTCTCAGATAAGGGATGTATCTTTTTAAAAGCTTCATTTATATAAAACAGAAGGTACATAACCTGCTTGACATTATCTGGAAGAATCCAGGCTATTATGTTGGTTCATGGGCACACATATGTAATAATTGGTAATTTTTTCATATGTTGCTTCTCATAAAGGAAAAGCGAGGTACAGTAGCAAGTATAGATTTTGGAACAAGAAGGATATGAGTTTGCATCTGATCTCATTATTAACTATCTGTTTAAACCTGAATTTAGAACCTCAGTTTCCCCATCTGTCAAATTGCAATAATGCCTTTGAATCAGAATAATATGAGAAGTATAATACTTGGTAGGAGTTCCAAAAAGTAACTCTCGTTACTATTATTGTTGTTTTCATTGTTGTTGTATCACATTTTCTATTTCTTTCTGTTCCTGGAAAAACTGTGTACATTTTTCTGCCTATGGTAGGAAATTAATAAATATTATTAATTAACAGGTATCATAGAGACTGAATCTCAGGAGTTTCCAACACCCTTTCTGCAAATAGCTTCTCACATTGTTATATATGATTTTTATTTTTCATGAGATTCTTAGTGATTTTGATGATGGAATATTTTACAGAAGAATTTGCAAAATAAGACAAAGAAATGTCTCTGAAAATTCAAATACTTCATGGCTTCTGAATTCCCACATCTGAGGGTGGTTAGTGTCATGGCAAAATGGTCATGTAATCCAGAAATTCTGGCCAGCTCTAAATATTTTTTTTTAGCAGTATTTTAAAAAATTTTTCTAAGCCTCTGTTCATCTGTGTAACTTATCAAACATTTAAAATTAAGTACCTTAGATTTATAATGTATACCACCGAGATACAAACAGCTGACAGGATCTATTGCAGGCTTTGAAATATAGAGAAAATGACTTACTACAGGCATCCTAACACATTTAAAGAAGAGAATAGGAATTATTTTCAGAGATTAAGTTAATGTTACGTTCATGAAAGTCTCCTGGTCACTTCCCCCGTCTCAAATTGTTTCTTATATTAAAATACATTGGACATGTCTCTTTATCCCTGTCATTCTCATGTTTGTTAAAGATATTTAAAAAAAAAGAAGAAGAAGAAGAAGAAGAAAGAAAGAGAGAAAAAAGGTGATGTTAACATCAAGATACCGTGGGAGAGGCAACACATCTAATTAACATTTCTTTTTCGAGGTTAATAAGGTCTGAAGATTAGAATAAATGATATGTAGATCATCTCATTTATGTATAGTTTTTTTTTTTTACTTTAATCTTATTTCCCAGTCAGAACCTTCAATTCCTTTTTTTTTCTTCTGCCCATTCTTACCTTTTTTCCAGGTTCTCAACTGGCTCCCTCTGAGCCTCACTGTTGAAACAGTTCACTTGCTCCCTCGTGCCACTTATTTCTGTATCCCTGGTTTATATACTCCCCACATCAGAGCCCCTCATACCCCATCAGGCCCACTCTTATCTTCAGGGGGGGCGGGGTCAGCCTCTTGGCAGGACTGACAGGCCTTGCAAATCTTTTGGCTGCTGTAATATCTCCAGTTCCTGAGATTTATGAGGTCAGATGCATGTAGAAGAGGAAACACCTACAGTTCATGAAATTGTAAAGAATGCCAAGCTCATAGACAGGAGGAGAAGATGCCCAAATTCTCCACAGTTCAGTTTTTTGCCAATGTGTTTTGCGTTTGCTTTAATTTATCATCCAGGTATCACAGGTATTCAAATGGCCAATTCAGATGCTTTTTGGAGCTCTTGAAATATCAGTTTATATAATTAATAGAAATGTACCAGCAGGTGACTGTAATGTGATTATAAAGTACAGTTCTGGCTGTTGGGTGTATTGAATACTTTTAAATGAAATATGTGGAGTGTGTGTACGCATGCAATGTGTTTAAATGGATGCAGCCTTTCCAATCAGCCAGAAAGAGAGAAAGGATGTAAATTGCAAGCATGTGTTGTTCAAAATGCAAAAGTAGGAAAGCAATATTGATCTGTGCTGTGGATGTTTATTTACATCAGTGGCACAGTGTTAAGATGTCTGGCCATAATTATCAGGACCTGCCCACCTGTCAAACCGCAATTGGGTTATTTCCCCATTGTCTTGCAGCAGTAAATCTCCAGGTCTGGATGGGCATTAGACAAATGGAAAAGGCCACTTTCCCAGAACATGTAATTCATTATGGAAAACAGGTGCCTGCTGAAGATTTTTGCTTTAATGCAGACATATTTTATTATTCATAAAATATTAATGTGAGTAGTCACTACTAGAGTTGTGTGGGTTGTTTTCATGTAAAATTTTCAGTTTTAATATGAGAAGAGAAATTGTAAAGACTCTCCAAACCTGGCTTTTTGAAAAGGTAAAACCATTCTATAAATAGTTTCATTCCCTTGCTCTCCCAAAATAAGTTCAAAAGACCCTGGCTCCCACTTACGTAATGTGTGAAAATAAGTCTGCTTTAATGTTGTACGCAGTGGATGTTTCGTCCAGGGACAACCTTACAGTAGGGACAGAGTGACCTTTCCAGAAAAAAAATGAAATGAAATATACTTTCATTTTCCAGAAATATGCATGCAAGTAAAAATTTGACAGCCTGGAAGAACATAAGCAAATATATCTTTTTATTTGAAGATAAAAAGAAGCAGGGCTGGATAGGAAAGGGAAAAAACCTGTGAAAAAACGGATGATGCAGTTTTTACGAATAAGCAGCTTAATGTATCTTGGCACCCACAGTAAGCCTTGTAGGAGCTCAAAGTGCCTCAGGCAATCTGTGAGCAGAATAGCAATTTTATTACTTTGTCATTAAACCAATTTCACAGCAGTATTGTTTGTTAATGAGCAGCGGCAAACGAGCGAAGATGTCACACACTGGAATAGCAGAGAGATTTGTGACCCAAGCTCACAGCACTAAGATGGAAAGACCACGGCTATAAAAAAGGAAATACTTTGGGATGAAATGCAAAGTCTATACAGCAGAGCTTGTGTTTATGAGCTACCATTTTGCTAAGAGCTGTGAGAGAAATAAAGGTCTGGAAATATGCAGTTAAAACAGGGCCTATAAAATTAAAACCAAATTAAAGTATAGCAGAGGATTACTGCACAGACTGTACTCGACAAAATATATTTTAAGTGATGAGGTGAAATCTATATCAGTTTTGTTTGAATTTGGTTGGTATTTATGAAATTCAATAAAAAATGAAAAAATATCCAAACAAAGCAGCTGCCTCACCCTTCTGTGGTCTCTGAGCCATAAACATGCATCATTTTGAGGAAATTCAACTTGCCAATCCTTAAATAATTAGCAACTTCTTGATTCACATGGTGTACCCCTCTATCTCCACAAAAGGCTTCTCTGTTACTTTATCTATTCCTAAGGATATTGCACATGTATGATAAGCACTTGGGCGGAGCCTAATCTGCCTCAAGCCCATGAATCAAGTGCACTTCACAGAGGCTGGAATTGAGCTCATTTGATGAGATTTTCTTTTTTTCCTCCTTTTTTTGCATTTCTTTTCATTTTGTCTTTTTTTTTCTTTTCCCTTTATTTCTTCCTCTACTTTTCTTTCTTTCCTCCCTCTCCTCCTCCTCCTCATTTTGTTTGTTTGTTTGTTTGTTTGAGCTAAGGCTGGTCTTACAAAGAACTTGGGGAATAGCCTTGAGTTCTAGGAGAAACAGTGCCAGACAGGTGCGTTTCTGCATCCCAGCAAGGTATCCCTAGGTGAGTGCTAGAGGGCCTATCTTGCCATGTCCATGCAGAGGAAAGTGGTTCATGCCACTCGTTCTAGGGTCAGACTCACCACCTCCAGAAAGAGAGTAGGTAGAGTTAAGGCAGGAGCCTGGTAAGGAGATGATCAACCCAAACTGTATCTCCATGTGCAAAGGAGGTTTTTTAAATACTCTGCTTGTCAGACATGTTCTCGAATCACCCCTACTTCTTTGTCAGGAAAGCTCATCCATTTGGGGGTGGGCTGATTCAATTCTTTGGGCCTTGTTGCTTAAATGTCCAGAACTATTCAGGTGCTTCTCCTTTATATGCAGTCCCGACAGCTCCGCACCCCCAGGCCCACAGCTAGTCATGGTCAAGTTTGACACGCTGGATGGATTAAGGTTATTGCATATCTATGTAATTAACTACAGTAACCTCTGGGACCACATCCCAGTTCTCTCTCACTGACCCTCCTTTATAATTCAGGTTGGTTAGAGATGTTGATTTTCATATTTTTCACTCATGATCCCCAGCTAAGATTATTAAGATCTTTATTAATTTTCTAATTTAGTTTCTTTCTATCATTTTCTTTGCTTTCTTTTCCACCAATTTTTTAAAGCAATATTTGGACCAATTTGGTGAAAAGGGACACTGCAGGAAATGCTCATAGCCGCGATACAAGCAGTGTGCACAGTGGTGGGAGCTCAGCTTTAAGACTGTTTTCTGCCTGACAGGGCAGGACCCCCAGACAAATCACTGGCTGGCTCCGTGGTAGTTGGCAGCCGTTCAAGACTGGTCTTATGCCAGGAGTATTACTAGATAGCCAGACAGATCAATTCACTTTTACATTCCCGCCATTATTTATAGCCCCACTGTATATCTACTCTTGCTTATGAAGTAATGATTAGCAAATACAGTACACATAAAACATGGGCATTTGTTCTGGAAAGGGCTTTCTCCTGCTGATATTGCAGATAGTTTTACAGGTCACAGAACCTTAAAAAGGATTTAAAGGGCATATCTTGTGTAGCATTTGTTCTTTTGAAAATGATGCTCCTTTCCCATTTTCGAGTAATTGAAGAGGATAGAAAGGTTTTCTCATTGCTTATGTTTCATTAAATTCTCTGCAGTCCCTTTTCCCACAGATGTTTCAGCCAAACCTGTACAGAGGGAGGTTACATGGTGTGGCTTGCTGTTTTGCTATTTAAAATGACTATTTTGTGCTCCCCTTTTAAGTGTGTCAAGGTGAACAAAACCAGTGCTTCTAGTGTTTATGGCAGCAAATTTGAGATAAGATTTTTTATGTGCTGGAGGAAACTGACGGGACTCAGCAAGGAAGGACTTTGACTCCCAGTTCGTTTGTTTGTTTGTTTGTTTGTGTTTTTTTTTTCTTTTTGCTCTTTATTATTCTCATCTCTCTCTTTCTCTCTCTCTCTTCAGAGCACATGATCTATATCAAGATGCTTCTTGGTCATACTAAAGAATCTCAGCTAGTGGTGATCTACCAGTTTCTGTGAGGATTAGTACTGTATTAATGTATTTTAAGAGGTGTTAATACAGTTCAGAGTTAATGCTTTGGAGAACATCACACAGCTTGAATCATAGGGAGTGGAGGGAGCTTGACTTTTCCTGAAGGATGTACTGTGGTCATAATGTAGCTAGTTAGAAGCCTGCATTCTGTAAGCCTGATATCAAACCCACACATTGATTGAGTCATGTTTTCCAAGCAGAATGATTATATATGGCAAAAGAACATTAGAACAGAAAGAATAAGCAAAAGTAGGCCAGCATCAAGCTTTTTGGCAAACTGCTATACTTTCATTGCTTCTTACTCAGTTTATTGTATAACAGCCTTAATTCAGGTGACATTACAAGTACCTTTTATGCCCTCCAGCAACTGAACGCATTTTGTATTGTACGTACAGCTTGTTTTCCACCTATTGCTGCAGACAGAATTGTGACATATTATTGGTAAGAAGACTTACAACTCATGAGAATAAATATTGTTTGGGGTAAGATATTTTGTTGTTCATTTATTTCTTAGAGGACTTTTATATTTTCAGATTTTATTATAGTCTTGTATTTCAGGAGACTTATTTTATTTATTCATTTGTTTCTATTATAGTGACATTGGTTAATGAAATCCAGTAAGTTTCAAGCATACAATTCAACAGTAAGGCATATATATATTCACCGCCCATAGTTAGATTTCTGTCACCACATATTTGATCTCTTCTGCCCCATCTATCTCCACCCTCCCTCATCCTCACCCTCTGGTAACCACTAGTCTATTGTCCATGTCCATGAGTTTCTGTTTGTTTATCCTGTTTGTTTGTTGCTTTTATGTTTATATCCCACATATAAGTGATATCATGTGGTTTTCAACTTTTTTCTGTCTGGTCTTTTTCACTTATGATGATTAGATCAAGGTCCATCCATGTTGTTGCAGATGGCAGTATTTCATCTCTTCTTATGGCTGAGTAATATTCCATTGTATATAAGTACCGAGACTTTCTTCTAAATAATTTAAAACACTACAGAAAGTTGCACTATGTCCATTACAAAGAAGAGACTGAGGTTTCCAAAAGGACTTAAACGCAATTTCATACAGAATATTGAGAGAGAAAAAAAGAGAAAAAAACATTAATTATACTGCACTTCTCTAGGATTTTAATATTGAGACTATACTCCTAGGATTTTTTGTTTGTTTCTGCCTTTTTAAATTAACTCCCATAAAACTTGATATACAAAAAAATAAGAAGGGATCTCAGGAGTTATAATGTAGAATGAGGTGGGGGAAAATAAAAGCTTTGATTCCATAATGAAATACCTCTTTACCATGTTGCCTTATATTTTACAGCCTTTTACAGTTTGGGAGGCACTTATGTATGTGCCATCTCATTTGATGCTCAGCCCTGTGAAGTAAACAAGGTTTAAGTTATTATTCTCTTTTTACAAATTAGGAATCGCATGCTTTCAAGATTTGGTGACTTGTTCATTGTTGCAAAGCTCTTAAGTGTCAGGCCAGAGCCAGATTTTTATAGTCTTGACTCTGAACCCAACATTCTTTAAGATAATGGAGGCAAAATTAACCAACGAAAATGATGTTCCTCATCCAAAATGTTATTTAAGCATGTTCATTTCCATATCAGTCCACATCAGTGATCACGAGACTGTTCAGATAGTCTGAGAATGTCTGCCCATTCCTGACCTTTGAGTGTGAGATTTCCCAAAACTAAGCCCTAGCTCTTAAGGGCAAAGTAAGTCAATTTTTAAATTTTTTTTGCTTTATCTCATTTCTCTACATAAGCTGCTTTTCTCTCTGCTTTCCAACAGCACTTCAGTCTTTGCTTTTTATTGTGCTAGTGCTGACTCTAAAATGTATTCTGGTTGGCAGGACCACTCAAGTTTCATTTTTTTCAATGATTGCTATGAGTTCACTGGTGTATGAGTCTCCACATTATTTTAAGTATGGAGTTATTGCTATTTGATGCTGAAATATGAGCTATGGGAACAACCCAAATGGTGGAGACATGCTTTGGGTGAACCAAGTTCTTTCTCACTTCAGTCAAGAATAGAAAAAGACAATAACGCAAAAGCAACCTTGAACTCCAGAAGTTAACGTAAGAGACTAAGAGCCTTGTTTGTGTTTTTCTTTGAAAATGATATGAAGATCAAATCCTTGAAATGATTCCAAACTACATAAAATAGCATATAGTATCAGGAAAACTGAGTCTGGGGGATAGTTAATGACATAAAATAAGCTGAGTGACTGTCTCTTGAACAGAACAAATGTTTATACTTCATGTTCAATTGGAACTGATCCTCTTTTTATTTTTCATACTTTTGACCCAATGATTGATGTAATCCATGGGACCACATAGAGTTCTTTGAGTCATTCCTACATGTTTCACAGGCACTGCAAGACAGTTTTTCTTGGTGATACCTATCACTATGACAAACATCTCATTAAAAATTTATTGAAGGTGGTTTGGCAGCTTTATTCTACAGGGGTGCATCATCTTAGAGAACTTTACATATCATTTTCAATTAATGAATAGAAAATTAACTATATTTATTTAGCTCTTCAGGGTTGAAACTAAACAGGTTTCATTTTTTTTCCCTGACCTTTCTGAAGCTTTTGAGGCATACTTTTACCAGCAGAAGACAGGATCTTCTGCTACATTCCAGCCCTGAGTATTGGGTAATTTTGAACCTCCAGCCATGTATGTCTGATTGGTCAGTTTCATTCTAGATAAACAATATAAAACAACATGATTTCACATGATTTCTTCAAAAGTTTCCTTTTTAAAAAAAAATAAGGTCTTATGCAATTTCTGAATTATTTTATTCTCAGAACACAGGTATTTTTGAGAGTGTACTCCTTATAAATTAGGTCAAGATTGTATTTCTACTTTCTTCCCTTAGCAAAAATGAATAATAAGAGATTGTCATCTTCCAAAAGCCAGCAGGGAGGTCTTCTTTATATATATTTAGGATCTATATTTGTGACAACTATCCCATATGTGCTCAAATTAAAGGAATTTTAGCAGATCTATTTTTATTAATCAGCAAAATAAGTTCTGCATTATTCTCACTCTCACCTTTCTAAGATTTCTGAGAATTAAAAAAAGATATTTAGTTTCCATTGTCCTTGACTTCAAGGAACAATGACTAGGATAAGTATGTTGCTCTTAGGTACCTAAATATTTAGATGAATAATTTGTGAGCTCTGAATAAAGGCCCACCTGTTTCATTTAGGCCTATCGATTCCAGAGTAGGGAGACAAATATAACACCCTGAAACATAACATCTAACAAAATAGCTGAAAATTCAAGCTGTTTCAGTCATTATTTACTATTTTCCAATGACATTCCAATGATGATTCATTGTAGATAAAATAATTACTCAATGCAAGTTTATAACACAAATAAACTTTGAAGCTCATCCTCCAATATTTAAGTGATACTAGAAATGAGCACTATGATTGGGCCAGTGTATACATAACCTAGAAAGTAATTAGAATTCTTTTGGTAATATCAGAAGTTTTCTAATCACTCTTTCTAAGAGTTAAAAAAATGTACACTATAAATTTATTGTATTTCAAATATTTCTACTATATGACTAAATATTTAATCTTTACAATAAATATGAGGTACATATTATCTTCATTTTACAGATGAGAAATGGTGAATCGGAGAGGTCATATAGCTAAGAAATTACAAACCAGGATTCAAATTTATCTCTTAACTTTAACCCAGTACCTTGTCTACTAAACATATTAGCTAGAAGTACTTGCTCTGTCTGTGCATTTGATTTCCTCTACCTCATATGTTCTGTCTCCTTCTAACTTTCCCATTTCCATCTATCAGAATCCTTCAAGGAGGAGCTCAAAGGCTCCCTACCTCTTCCCCCCTCACTCATGTCCATCCTCTCTGCACACCCATGATCACTCTATGGACATTGAGACCCTTTCATCTTGTAGTGTGGTCATCTCTTTATTGCAAAACTTGAAACTTTTCGAGAGCAAGGCTGAATCTTGTTCATCTGTATATTCCTTGCAGTGTTTGGAGGATTGTAAATGTTGGAAATTTATTATAGAATGATTTAAATATTTTTTCTTGTAATTCTTAGATGATGTTCTGATGCCTTTATAGTACAAATTGGCCTTCACATTTCATCTTCAGGGCAACTCTTTGAAGTAGGTCATATAATTTATTCTCATCTTACAGTTGAGGCTGTGAAGACACAGAAAGGTTAAAAAACTTGTCCAAAACCACACAGTAAATGATATAGCCAAGATTCAAGCCCAGGTCTCTAAAACTCATGCTCTTTTCCTTCAGTTAACCTGTTTTTCTCACCACATAAAACTTAACAGATGGATAGATAGGTGTATGCCTTGTTTCTCCAGTTAAATCAGGAGATCCCTACGACACAAAGTTAATCCCAAATTGAGTGCTTTTTTTTCCACTTGGTAAATGTGGCCTCTCAAACAAGCTCTTCTTTTATATGCCTCCCTATAAGGCCCTCAGTGCAATGCCAAGTAGGGGGCAGATGCTGAATATGTATTTGTTCAAGGGGATCAAGAATTGTATATTCTAGAATTTCTCCAAGTATTCGAAGACAATTAATAAGAAAAAGGAGGTGGAACAGGAAAATCAGGAGACTGTTTGAAGGGGAAATGTGCCATGTAGGTAACGGGAATAAGATTCATTGTAGGTGTTGTAGAGATGAGACAGGCAAGGAGAGGCTTCCGTTCTGAAACTCTCTACTGTGTGTAAAGAAATCTTAGTCATGCTGATGACATGAGCTTCTCACCACTGTGTTAATTTTCTGCAAGTGTCCTCTTGCTTCCTTATTGCATTGACCCAAAACTATTTGAAGTTATGTTCAGTATGATGATGAGTTAGTGGCCCCCGGTGACATTTTACCCAGTGTTTTCCCTAGAATATGGTTGAAGATAAAAATCTGTTAAGGATTTCTTTTGTGAAAAAATTTAAGAAGCCCAAATTTTTAAGATGGTGTTATGTTCTGAATTTGAGGATCCTGATAGTCTGCATAAACAAAGATAATTCAAATTTTAAAAGTGTAACTCTCATATAACCCTGCAGAACTGATGAATGAGAAAATTAGCTTAGATCTGTTGAATCAAGTTCAGAGTGAAGCTTATATTAATTTGATTGTTTCTCCACCAGTCAGACCACATTCCCATTCCCACTTCCCTTGATTTTAAAGATTTTGAAAATATTAAGCGTTATAATATTATATGCACTTTCTATATTCTTTATTCTTTTTTAGAGCCTATTGACTTATGAATTTAGATAAGTGAAAGTTCTGGTCTAGAAATCAAGTAATTTCCAAGACTCTATTTTATATATTTGGTCTAAAAATAGGCTCCTTTTTCCTGCCTGACTGGCAAATATGAGATAAAGAGTCTCTTAGAACTAAGCAAGCTTGTGATCAGAGTGTGATCAAGATGTTCCCTGGTTTCTAGGAGATGTTTCAGTGAGTGGTAGGTCTCTCTCAAGACAATAAGAGCAACCCTAAATATTCCTAACTTCCTAGCTCCCTACTGTGTGTGTAAGAGGGGTGGGGATGGGGGGCTGATGTTCAGACAGATCCTCCAAAGAACTCAAAACTTTCTCCACCTGTTTCACCAGCCTTCTTTTTCCTTTCTCTGATTGAATAACACTACCTTTCTCACACACAGAATGGCTTCTTTTTTCTAACTCAGTTCCTATTGCCTTAGCCATCCATTTGCCATTCTGCAACTTTCGCACACTTTTCTTTTTTCTGAAAATAAAGGCTTAATCTTAGTGCATATGCAAGGTTGACAGGTGTTAATGCCACAAAGGGTAGGCTGTCTCCAGTGGTCATGGAGAGGAAGTGACCATCTTTACAAATCTAAAGTTTGGCTTCTGCTTTTCTTCCAGCTCCTGTTTTTATGTTACCTTCTGCATTAGTTTACTAGGGCTGCCATAATAAAATACCACAGACTGGGTGGCTTAAATAATAGAAATTTATTTTCTAACAGTTCTGGAGCCTGGAAGTCCAAGATCCAAGGTGTCAGCAGGTTGTTTCTTCAGAGACCTCTCCCCTTGGATTGTCCATGGCTGCCTTCTTTATGTGTCCTCACATTATTTTTCTTCTGTGCACAACAAATTGTACATCCCTGCTTTCTCTTCCTCTTCTTATAAAGACACCAGATATATTGGATTAGCGTTCCAATTTAGTGGCTTTATTTTAACTTACCTCTTTAAAAACCTTATCTCCAAATGTTATATTATGAGGTACTGGAGATTGGGAATTCAACATGTAAATTTGAGGAGAACACAGTTCAGCTTGTAACTTCTTTTCACAATTAGTGTACATCCACCCTGGAGAGGCCACATCCACTCTATATATCTACATAGAACACATAAAGTCAAAAAGACCTGGATCTGAGTCCCACCTTTGCCACTTAGTAACAATATAATCTTAGGCATATTATTGGATTTTACTGTCTCAGTTTTCCCCTACCATAAACTGAGAATGCTAATAATATTACCTGCTTCATAAGGTTTTTGAGAGTTAAATAAGATACAATTATACACTCAGTTTAGTGCCTAGCTCAATAAATGTTAATTATAATAATATGAATGAAGGTGCATTACGAAGCCCTCTTAGAAAAGGAGATTTTAATTATAATCAAATTATGGATATTAAATTATACCTTAAATTTTCATCTAAAATATAAATTTGCTGGAAGTCTCCTACAGTTTTCACTAAATGTTTTACTTTTCTCCAAGTCAGAACTTGGAGTGTGCGATTTAGATGTGAGATGATCCAATAGAGTCGTGATGACCATCCATGCCAAATTCTATATAGTGCTAATTTTAAATATATTTTCATTGCCCTCCTAAGCATACTCTTATTTAGAAAATTTGCCACAATTTTGGGTTCAGCCATGGTCATCATAATTACAGCTTAGTCTACCTCTGTGAGCTCCATTTAGTCAAGAGATTAAATCGAATCCAAAGATTCATGGAATGTTTGCTTCATTTAAACGAATTGATGATTCACACTTACTGATCAACCTACTAATACCACCATTCATAAATGGGAATGGGCCAACCCCTGCTGGTGTAATTATCAGAGAGAGGAGGAGTGGGATGGGCGTTGAACAGCTGATGGTTCTTCTCACTTCTGGAGGGGGGCCCTTGAGATGACAGTATATATAGGTGGGCAGGGCAATGGTGACACTTCCCCAGGGTCCCTTCAATACTGGGAATTTACTGTGCCTCAGCTGTCAAAGAACAATAAATTCCCTTCCAAATATAAAACGTAAATCGGTGTTTCCCAAACACTGAGGCAAGAAGAAATTAAATCCCATAATAATGAAAAGAATCCTGTTAATTAAATCAGCAAGGTAGAGAGCTTCCCTCCCAGCACACGGCCCTGCCGAACAGTAGAATACCTTGGAGACTGAAGCTGAAATCCAAGCTTTTTCTAGGTTGCAAGCCAGCATCCTGAGGGAACATTTAGAAGAAAAAAATCTTTAAGCACAGGACAAGTAAACACAACTTTTTTTTTTAGAAGTTGTACTTGGATTATGTTTATCTGGAAAAGGAAGTTGCAAAACAAATTGTAAACCAGGCTTCAGCATATCTGTGCCAGTCCTTATCAGATCTGCCACCAGTCAAGGGTAAACTTGAAGGCCAGGTCGCTGTGAACTAAAACATAATGGCAAATACATGGGATGCTTAGAGAAAAGAATACAAATATATCATTTCTTCTGATTTGCTTAAAGTTAATTTTTTTCAGCTATAGCCTGTTTTAACTTATTTGTCTCTTACAGCACTGATTAAATGTTTACTTCACACATCTTTGTCTTTGTCCTGAAAAGCTGTTGATGTAGATTTGTGGGGTTTTTTAATGCTTGGTTAATTGTCTGTTCTGCTAAGAGAGAGTGTTGCTGTGGTTGAGGAAAGCTGGAAAAAATAGAGGTTAAGGTTTCTTACTAATCTGTCACATTTGGGAATTGAGGGCTGTATAATATTGCTGCCCTCAAGCCACCAACAGCAACTTCTATTCCCATCAGCGGGAGCCCTCACAAGGATGAAAGCCACACCCTCTCCAAACAAGTCAGCTTTTGGTTTTCCTCCCCAAACCGAGGCACTTCCACCCATTATCCACCGACCTTTAAATCGGTTTTGCCTGCCAAAGGGAGCGCTTTTCGAATGAACGGGAGTCTATTCACAGAAGCTGAGACTTACCTTCAGAACTTGCTCATATTTGAAAATACAAAACCTATCCAGCTCTCTTCTAGATCTTAATATTTAACGAATCTTTCACACAATGATTAATCACATGCTAGTTATTGCATCAGTGTCTTTGAAAAAATAGGTTATGCATATCATAGGACGAATTTGAAGTACATCAAAGGTCATTCAGATTTATATTTGCCTATAGCAAGAATGTGTTTTTAATCTCTGGCACAAGAGTTTTCTTTTTGTCATCTGCATTCTCCTCATATTACCCTTTATCTTTCGTCCAGTCCATAACCACACATGCACACATTTAGAAAATCATTTTCCGTATTGCGAAGGTGGCTAGTGCAGCTGGGAGGCCAAATAGTAGGCTGTAGTTTTGTGTGATAAGTTGACTTGGGTCCACAACCCTCAGCTCCCACAGCACCACCAAAAGGCTTTGACCTTGAAGGTGTGAGTGGCAAAAGAAGGAAGTAGCCAACATAATTAGTTCATTCCTCGCTCTAGATGACTAAAAAGAGCTTTAAGAATTCGCAGGTGGTCACAATATGATGTCTAGTTCGTATGATTGCAGGGCATGAAGCAAAACAAGACAGTGAGTCCCATCCCAGACCCAGTGGCTTCCCTCCGATGACCCTCTGCACAGCTTGTCCTCAGGCGGGTTATGGATCATGGTTCTGATCTCCTTTAAGCATAGCGCATTTTTTTTTTCCTTCTGACCTTTCACAGTAGTATCTGTATGCCTGGGCGGGGTGGTGGGGGAATCTCCTTAAGTTTTTTTTTTTTTTTTTTAACTGAGTGTTAAGTCAAGGAAGATTTAAAGTCACAAGGTACATTTATGAAAAACAAGTGTGTGTGTGCGTGTGTGTGTGTGTGCTTGTGTTTCGGTGTGTAAAATCAATGTGTATGCAGGTTGGCATATTGCAAGAGACAAATCCTGAGGTTTCTAAAATTATTGTGTCTTTATTTTCTTTCCCTTCAGGAATATGAGGAAATAGTTGCTTACCACTTGTTACTTAGAAATGGCTAATAGGTGGTATAAAAGCTATGCTTCACTGGCATTATTAATGAATATCTTCAGTCACTTATGTATGAATGGCAGATATGTGACATATTTTATGAGGAATAACTCTTTAAGTAAAGATAGTAACTACCTCCCAAAGGCTAGAACCTGTGCTTTTTAATGGAAAATCTGAAACAAAATATAGATTTAATGCAGGTCCAAATGTATGTCTGGTCAAAAGTTTGCTTTTAATTTCTTAAAATATAAGTTTCTTAACCACATCTATAGGTTAACATGTAGACACAACATAGCTACCAACATTTATTGAGCATCTCCTTGAACAGGCTACTGAGCTAGGTACTAGAAACAAAATAGGTCAGAGCTTGATAGTAGGAGTAAACAGTTCACTTCAATGAGATTCCAAAATTGAATATTAGAAATAGTATTATAATTTTACCCTAATAATGTTTAAATATACCCTTTGTTTTATCTGTATATTTATATGTAGCATAGATATAAAGTGCCCTTTCTCTTTTTATAGACAGGGTTTTGAGTGGTGAACCAGAGGCAGGTGTGGACAGTGGAAACAAGTTGCATAGAAACCAGCAAGCCCTTCCACAGCCCAGGGACAATTGTGACACACTCCACCATTTTCTGTTCACATTTTGACAGTTTAGCACCTTTTTTTTTTTTTTTTTTTTAGTAGTGGGCTGGGGATCAAGTCTTCCAGTTAGGAATTTTCAAAGACAAACTTGTAAAAGGAAAAAATAAAGTTTGCATTCCTTTATATATTTGGATATGACACTTTAAAAGCAAGGCAGGTATGGTGTTTGTTTAATCTCTCACCACAGTGGCAATCACAAATGCTTTGATGTCATCTGGTCGCAAGGCCCCTGAGACTTTTCAAGGAACCAAATTCAGCTGATATCTGTGGCCTGCCTATCCCTCGTGGTGTTCAAAAAAAGAAAGGAAAAGGTCCCTGCACCTTCTTGTTTCCTTCCTTTATTGTACGGTTTGCTTTGTTTGTTTGATTTTAAAACTGCCATTATGTGAAAGTGTTGCAAGTATAAATAATTGAGAAGATAACTCTGTAGGGAAACCACTTTTGCTGCCTTTGTGCAAAGGCAGCTCATTATGGCTCTGAGCTGCAGCATTCCGTAAGAGCAATTATGCAACATCAGGATGTCATGGATATTAACCAAGGGGAGTCGATAAGAGACGAGAAAATAATTTTCTAACTTATTTAATTAAATTTATTTGGTTTTTTAAATAGTTCCTCTAGTATATAATTTACCCAACCACTCCCTAGTTGCTATGGTCTTTGCAGGACTGTCGTTCAGCGTTTGTTTTTTGGCGTTCTTCCTCAATTCTGCATGGACCTAAAATGGATTTATGTTGGGGTTTAATTTCCACCCAAGGTGAGGTTACCCATGAAAACCGTCCCGTAATTTGGTCATGAGGTTCTTATCTCCCCTAGGGCTTCTATAGTCAGTTAATATATGTTAATACAGCAAAGTGAACAAAAGGTTAAATAAGTGGGTCAGGCTCTGAACGAGGCCTGCACTGCTTACTTCTGCTTAACCGGAAAGAAAAGCCCCTAATGTCGCTTGCCTGACTTTCACCCCCATCATTTTAAGAATTGCTTTGCCAATCCTTCACAGCAAATAGTAATTTTAAGTGGACCAAAACAGAGCTCAGGGTGTTTGCACTCCATGGTAATGATAGAGTAGCTGTGCTCCCTGGAGTCAATAAGCCCAACAATTGAGTCATTTTTGCCTCCTGCAAGTGAATCACTGCTGTTAGCCTGAATGACAGGATTGCTTATAGAACCAGAGTCCTTCACAGGCTGACCTCATCCCGGGACAGCGAGGTTCAGAGGGCAGGCAGGTGGTATTTAACACAGTTATAAGTAAAAGCTGATTTTGTGCTTGTATACTCTGTAAACAAGAAAGTAGAATCGGTGGCAGGGTTCTGGGGGCAGAGGAGGGAGGAGCATTTGATGTATTTTATCCAAAAGAGTACTTTATCTTTTCCTTCCCCTTCTCATTTCTTCTTCCCCTTAACATCTTGCCACCACCACCACCTCATTCTCTCTCTCTCCACCCACCTCATACACTTAAGTCCATAAGTCTAACATCTGTAAAAGACATGCTAAAGTTAGATGGCTGTCGCTCAATCACAATTCTGATTAATGAAAGATGCAGAATGTGTTGAGAAAAAAAATGATCTTATTGTAAGCCTAGTCTTCAGTTTCTAAGAGGCATTCTGAAGTGGAAATTTTAAGCATACATAGCAAAATACCCAGTGATAGGTTTTTTTAAAAAAATATTTTATTGAGTGAGAAAATGAGAAAAGTAAGAAATGAGAATGGTTAGAGAAAACGTCCCAGCCTAAAATCGTTCCTTAATGATCAAATTCCCTTTGAGACAGGAAAATTCTAAATATTTCCAGCCAGAACATTTTTGGGGTCAGAGGTCTGTAGAGTAGTCAGTTTTTATAATAATGATGGGAGGTGGGGTTAAGAATGGGTAAGATATAAAACAAGAGTCTTACACATGTTTCTCCATATCTGAGTCTGACAGGCAAATGTGAAGATGGAAATCTTATCTTCAAGTTGATAATGGTTTAAAAATAAAATTTAGGTTAAAAACCAGAATGTTGCTTCATTTTTTCAAATTCTCAGAACCCCAGTTCAAAATCTATTTAGTAATTAAAAGTTAGGAAATGATTTGTATCATCCTTCTTAGAGGTTCATAATATATTTTAGCCCATTAAAGGCTGTGACATAACTTGCAGCAAAGTGTCTTCACTTTGTTCCACTTAATGTTATTTCCCCTGCATTTATTTGACCTACCACCCCTATTTTGGAGAAACATCTAGTGACATCAGTGTCTCTCAGGGCACAATTTGGGAAAAACTTTCTTAGAAATATTTGAGAAAAAAATATATTTTAAAAGTTTTTTATTCTCCTTTCCTTTCTGCATCTCACATATCTTTCTTTTTCACTTCCTACTCATTATTCCTCTGTCCCAACACACACACACACACACACACACACACACACACACACACACACACACACACACACCATAATACTTCATTGTATTAATGAACTGTATACACAGTTCCCATTATTCTCAGCTATTCTTTCCTCTAGCATCAATCGGACTTATGCCCCTATATAACTATAGCGTGTGTTCTCCAGCTTGGAAAGTCTGATGCCCACCTTCTCCCTAATGAAGTCTATCTCTTCCTTCACTCTGGCACTCAAGATTTTCCTGGCATTTCTTATGCCAAAATGAATTGAAACCTTTAACCTGATGCCTCTAGTCTGTATCTTTAGTTGTTTTCTCAGTGCAAAGATAACTAGACCAGAGCCAAGAAGCTAAAGTTGTTTCCCATTTTAGCTCTGCCCACTCTAGAGAAAATTGTTTTATTGGTATTCAGCTGTGTCACTTGAAAAATGAGGAAGAGAAAATCCCTATGGGCTCTTTTGTTCTCAATTTCACCCTATTTCCAAAATGGAAGCCTGTTTTCATTCATTCATTCATTCAGTTATTCATTCACCAAACATTTTATTTAGTATGTACTACATGCGGGACACAGTCTCAATAACATAGAATTAAGATGTGGTCACTGCTTTTTTTAGTGGGGAGCTAGACAAGTAAATTGTGACCATGGTATTGAATAAATAATGTGATGGGCATATTAGCCAGGTGCTACTGACTGAGGAATTGGGGAACCAGGCAAGTTAACTCAAATAATGTTCTCCGATAAGAATTTTGAAGGATATATTGACCAGATGTCTATAGGAGAAAGGCCTTCCCAGAGAGAAATAATAGTATGTTTCTAGTAAGTTAGTGTATTAACTCTATACTCATCACCTTTTGGGTTATTTTCACATTACAAATTAAGAATCTATGGCAGTTAAACCAATTTCTAAATAAAATTATTTTTTGATAGATGATATTACTTTATCTATACTATAAAAATGGAGATAATTCAAATATGCCACCATTTCTACTTCTAATAGTTAAGTTAAACCACTTGGAAATTCTGAAGGAAGTGAAATATGAATATGCTGTAAGAATTCTTTCAAATTGTGGTATAATGTGTTTGCTTCTTTGCCTATTGGAGAGTTTAGGTGTGTGTTGAATGTCAGAATCAAAAGTCAATGTCTATATTTCCCAGCAAATCGTGGGTGGAGGGAACCCCACTAACTAACCCTCTAATGCAGATGTGGCATAACTGATGGTTTGCTAAGTCTCTTGTGATTTATAAAGATATATTTTTGTGTTTTATGATTACGGGATGATGCTAAAAACTTCGTAGGTAATAATATCATTATACTGGAAAGACTGCATATGACATCTCTGGAGAAGATACTGAATGCTAGTTACCTGGCTGTCAAATCAAAGTAAAAGATGTTTAATTTGTTATTAAGAAAAGGCAGTCAGGAAATTTTATTTGGAATGTGGTCTTTGATATTTGAACATCATAAATGTGAGGACATTCAGTCATACATTCATAAATAGATTTTTTTTGCTTCTTGACATAATGAAAAATGTTTTAATAATATTTTTAAAGATTATTGTTAGATGCACAGCTGTTATAACTATAGTTTAAAGTGACTTTAGAATTTTTTTTAGATTTTTTATTTTTTTCCTTTGGCACCTGTACTAGATGCCAATATACACTGGTCAAATGGCATTTGGTTTAAACAGAAAAACTAACATATATGCATATTTATGATATTTTGTTTGTTGGATATTTTTCTTAATATTACTTGACTTTCTGTGTTTTAATCTCATTTTTTCGTATTTTGGGTTGAAGCCACTCAAAAGCTTAACACCTAGAATTTCTCACTTATGGTTCCCTTTAAAAGTGCTAAAATCTCAGCCTCTCAAGCAAGAGACCAAGCTACAATTTAAAGAAAGCGGTGGTATTGATAAAGGGCCCTAAGAATGTTGCTACCGTCTGCATATGTCTTCTCTCACATCCTTTCTTTTAAATCAGCAGGAGAATTGAAAAACTGGTAAGAGCCTGGCCCATCCAAACACTTCTGGCATGCCAAGCTGACCTTCTGAAGTCTCCCCTGCTGCTTTAGAAAAAGGAGCCCCACAGACAAATGAAAGGGCCACGGGGACATTCACATGCATACACCTTCCTTCCAAACATCAAGTGGCTTTAGATTGCTGGTGTTGGAGTGCTTTGGCCTGAGTTGAAGAATAGAGACTTGAGAACCATTTGTTTCCACACCATTTTGGGTGAAGTGCTATATTTTTCACCTTAAAAGCCCATTTAAAAAGAAAAATATGTTTTGAAAAGAGGACACAATTTGGAAGCCATCGCATTTAATGGAGTCCCTTTTAAATGTAACACTTTGTCCTATGAATTCTCTTCCAAATTAGTTGTCACTACCTAGAGAAAACTTACCCTTGATTGTCTTATGCTATCGCTTAAAAACATACAGTCTCCTGTACCCAATTCTTAAAATTCTAATAAATTTTGTTAAGTATGGAGTGGAACCCAACTTGTGTAGCAATCCACAGTGTGACAGATATGTTATTACCATAGGCCTCTAATCTAGTCACACAAATATTCTCAGAATTAAAAGAAAAAGCAAACTAGACCTAATAAAAATAAGGCCATGACCAGAGAGGTTTTTACCGACAATTGACTTGGCCAACCATTAATGGATAGAAGACTTTGTAAAATCTGAAGGAGAAAGTAATTTTTTGGAAGTTGCCACATCGCTGGAATATTTGTGCAGTTTTGATAAGATTGAGGGTTTTGAAGTTAAAGTCACTTCTTGCTAACCTTTCACTCTTCCTTTGTCCTTTACCTTGAGTGGCCTGTATAGCTTCTCAGCCTGTAAGTCCCACTGTCAACTCAAAAGTGTAACATTTGGAATAATGAAAATTGAATTTCCTTATTCTTACCACAACAATTAGGAATTCCTTCTCAATTTTCAGTTTTCATCAACTGTGTACCATAACATCCAAAACATAGATGCTTAAGTTTACCCTCATATCTTTTATACTTGTATTTGAATGCCATCTAAACATAATTCATCAACAGTTTTCCAAGCTAAGTGTCACATTTTTTTTTCATATCTACCACTTTCATCTGGGTTCACTTTATTTCCCTCTTCTGCTTGAATTAGTTAATAGTTTCCTACCTGCTCAGCTTCTAGCTTCACATCAATTCGTTCTGTATATAGCTCTTGGAATAGATCTTCCTCAAGCACCATGTTTTATCATTTTCACCATTCAAGAATTTCAGTTCAATTTGTCACTCAAAAACCTCCGCCAGAGTGAGGGAAATGGGGAGATGTTTGTCGAAGGGTACAAACTTCCAGTTAAGAGATGAATAAGTTCTGGTATCTAATATGCAACATGGTTAATTATAGTTAATATAACTATATCTTAAGATTCTCACCACAAAAAAGAATTGGTAATTACCTGACATGATGGAGGTTTTAGCTAATGTTCCAGTGGTAATCATTTTGCAAAACAAGTATCAAATCAATACCTTATATACCTTAAACTTACACAATGTTATATGTCAATTATATCTCAATAAAGCTGGAGAAAGAAAGCACCTCCACCAACTTGTCTATTAACTGGAGCTAGGTTTTGCAAACCAAAACCAGTCTGAATTCAGTTTCTTTACTCTCCCTTGCACAAAATGGGCCCTGGCCTGCCTTGGTGGCTTCACACATGCCATTCCCTTATTTCTTTTCTTCCCAATAACCTATGCTCTTTTAATCTGCTTCAGCTTTCCTCCTCCTAGAATCTGGTGATTAACCTCCATCTGACTTCTTTAATTGACCCTACACACTTATTTAGTGCATGTAGACTGTGTTGATTTTAAATTATTATGTATTCTCAAATTGCAATTTTTCATTTGTTTCTGTGGGTGTGTGGAGTAAAAATTTTTAAAGGCATGGACTACATTTTTGAAATTTTAAATATATATATGGAGAGAGTCATATAATTATATATTTATGTGTTATATATAATTTCTTATTATATATGACCTTGTCGAGTTTTTGTCACTAAATTTGTCTTCTATTGAGTATAGAATGTGGAACTTATTAATGTGTGACACATGTACAGATTACTCTGGACCTTAAAATTATTTATTCTAATTGTTTTAGGACTGAAAAGGACGAATATAGGCCTTACATAAGTACTTCTTCTCTACACCTTTTCTCCCCCGTCCCAAACCTAGTCTCCCACTGGGATATACACACCCCCAGAGAAAGCACCTACTAGTACAGTTTTCTGAATGTTGAGGAGGTGGGTGCTTAGTAACTTTTGACTGAGCAAAGAGGAACATAGAATAAAGCAAAAAAATGAGGCTGAGAAAAATCTCTATTCTTCCAGAGAAAGTGAGACAAGGGGAAAAGAGAGCAAACACCAGACCATGGCAAAATGGAGTAGAAGCAAGGATTTTTAACAACTGTTCTTTTCTCCTTCATTTTCATCATTTCCTCCACCTATAAAATTTCTGTCTTTGACCTGTGTGGTAATATGTCTAAACATCCTAGAGCTGATAACTCTTTCTCACCCTTCCTTCCAGCAGCTGCACAGAAAACTTAGCTGAGTGTTAATTCCCAACAAAGTTTATTATCTGAGGCGTGAACGTGTATGTGCGTACATATACACATATGTATACATATACATGTACATGTACATATACATGTGTATATGTATGATTACACACATACATACACATAACACATTTGTATGGCTGATGATGTCTCACAATTTATCTTAAGGCCACATCATTTCATGTTCCACGTGATTGACGGGGCATCTCTGACCTGACAGATTTATTTGCTGAGAACAAGATCACGCGGTTGAAACCACTTTTAATTCTTAGCAAGACAATGCATATGGCTTGATTTTTGTTGTTGATTTTTTTTCCCACTTAATATTACTCAAGGAAGCCTATGTCGGTATAAATCAGTGATAATGAAATCAGCCGTATAACATCTTTGATACTGCATTTGCTAAAGCCTTTCTGGATGTTTAATTCAGCACTTAACGATTGATATTATAGACAGTGGATAAACATTTCTGATGAATCTGTTTGCTCACAGATGAAAAGAATCTAATCCTTTTTTCCCTTTGATTTAAAGAGTGTGATGCCTTTGGAGAGGAAACAGTTCAAATGTGGTCATCATAGGTTGGTGGCACTAAAAATAGAAACTTACTTAGGGTAAAATTTGCTGTCAGGAAAAATGGACCGTTCTTTCTGAACTCAGGAATGCATGGTTCATGCGAGCTTGCTTGTAGATGGTTGCTACAATAAAGTTTCTTTCATACAGGTGTGTTTATGCCTCAGGCTTGCTGGCCATAGTCCATTCCATTTACAGAAGCTGAATTAAACAATAACTACCGCATTGGGGGGGAGGAGAGGGGGGAAAGGTGAGCGTCAAAGGAGATGCCTGAGAGCTTTGTGAGGGCCAAGAAAAACCCTGTTGCAGTTGTCAGAGCTTGTTGATGTTGCTGGGAACGGCACTTTTTTTTTTTCTCCTGGATTTTGTGGTTCTGCCTTAGGAAAGAAAGTAAAATAGAACGGAAGAACAAAGTCCTACTCTATAAATCAGCAGCTGCTCCTTGCCAGATCAAAGGAGTGACATTTTTGCTCCTGGACTACTTGTCCACTTGAGGGCTTGACAGGCAGCTAACAGCTGGCCTGCTAGACTGTATGGGAGAATCAGCCTACATCTTCTTCTGAGCAGATGACAAGCTAATCAGAGAGAGATCCATAGCATAGGGCATGTGACTGCACCTTGATCTCCTCAAACATATCTAATGCATAACTACTAAACAGGTTGGTGCTTTTTTGGCAAGTTAATGCTTAGGTGGTTTCCATTGAGAAGTAGGATAGAGAATTAATACTTCAATCAAAGGTGATCATGAAATCTAAAAAGATCCTAGATTTGTCAGGATCTTCTCCTCAGTGTGAATTAGTAAATGGCCAAAAACATAATGAGAACTGGCTATGTCACTGATGATAAAGATCCTGGTTGATTTCTCAAAGCCCAGTCAGGCTATAGTGCTCAGGTAGATGAATGGGCAATTGGTAATTGGAAATTTTGAAAATGATTACTCCTGCTTTTTATGCTGAGAGAACTGAATAAAGTTGTGGATGTATCTTCCTTTTCTTCAAAGAGTTGTTTTCAGAAGCACTATAAGATGTGTAAGTATATAGATCTGGAATTTTAATGTCAGTAGTAAAACTTTCAAAGTAATTCATATTCTAGTTGATTTCCATCTGCAATAAATCATGTACAGGATGAGGTAATATACTACAACTTAGGTCTATTGACTTAGTATTTTATCTTTAAGAGGATAGATCCTAGATATGAATAGCTCAGGAAGTTTGCGTGTTTTCTCCTCCTTTGCTTTCAAGTAGCTTTGAAAGATCACTTTTATAGTGCATGATAAATAGCCACATATGAATAATCGGATGGCATTCTGTAAAAGTAACAGTACTACAAAATCATAACCTGCTGGGAAGTTTTTTTACATGCCATTGGGTGTGATTATACTTAGGGAATAGTGTTTTATTGTTGTTCAGTATTATAAAGGAAATAAATCATAATTCCCTGTCTTGGAGAAAATTTCTCTAATACTTTTATTAAAAAGTCTACTATTAATGATCTAAGCCTTAATCAAATAAGATACCAGATCTTCCTGGTCACTTTTAAACTTTTTTAATTATAAAAATAATCATACTTATTATTAAAAACTCACAGTACAGAATTACATGAAAGAAAAAAACTCTACCATCTTCTTCCTATCCATTTCTGAGATAACAGTTCCCACAAAAACACTTCACTGGCCCAGCTTTTCCTTTAAGAGGTACATACGGAGTCAAATGAATTAAATGATTGTAAACTATCGCCCAAGGCAAGTGATTAAAAAGACTGTTTAGATCGAGATGACTAAAGAGAATAGTATGTGCATTTTCACAGCTAAAATTCACAATTAAAATTTGATCTTTAAAAGTTTCTATTCTTAAGCCACATGCTAGATTATCTATTTGATATGTGATCTAGAGCAGGACTTCTCATACTTACATGTGTATAGCTCATCTGGAGATCTTTTTTATAAAAAGGATTCAGATTCAGCAGTGACAGGATAGGGACCATAGTATTTTTGCAGTTCTAACAAGCTCAAGGTGATGTCGTTGTGGCCGGTCCATGGAACATAGAGTTGCAAGGATCTAAAGAACCGTTGAGAGACTGATTCCACCCCACCACCCAGCCCCTCAGCAAATACCTGTTCCAGTGTCTGAAATCCCCACCACAGATGATATATTTGGATTAGCCGTGATCTCTGGAAAGACCCTTACAGCATGGACACATGCTACCTGTAGGTTATAACACATTATTATTCTCTTTTCGACTCAGCATGGATTAGTTTAATAGTCACCCACCTAGTTTTAATTACTACCTTTAAGAGAACAGAGTTCTTTGGGAGGGGACATCAGTTACGTTCATATTGAGGCTAAGCTAACATTTAATGAGCCGTTACTATGTGCCAGGCACTGTGCAAAGAATTTTACACACAGTACCTCCCTTAA
Organism: Macroglossus sobrinus; assembly: GCA_004027375.1. Classification (NCBI taxonomy): domain Eukaryota; kingdom Metazoa; phylum Chordata; class Mammalia; order Chiroptera; family Pteropodidae; genus Macroglossus; species Macroglossus sobrinus. The sequence continues at coordinate 180,076 of PVKZ01002027.1, forward strand.
GCCTCAAAACAATTTGGGCCCAACTATTGCCCCAGTTTATAGATAGGAAACAAACCGAGGCTTAGAAAGTTAAGTAGACTTGCCCAAAGTCACACAGCTAGGAAAGGACAGAGAATATGAGCCTATACACTTTATCACTTTGTTCTTTGGAGATGCCTGGAATATAGAACAATAATTGAGAAGCGTTTACCCAAAGTGAAGAAATTTAGTAAAGAACCTATGTGAGCCCTCGTAACTTTATGGAAGAATTAGATAAAGGAAAAAATACTGAAGGAACACCACAGAAGGTCATCAAAGATGAGCAGACCCTGTTTGATAATTTTGCCCAGGGCCTTTCATGTCAGCATTAGTACTTCACTCACTACTCGAGGCATATTCAGAAAACTACAAAAGGTTTGTGACTCCAGATTAATATCATGGTTTCATATTGTAAATGTATGACTATTAGTTCATTTGTTTTTAGAGTTGTAGACAGATCTGGTATCTATCAAATTATAAATTAAGCTGTAGCTCATGAAAATTAATTGTGAACCGTGATTATATCATGAATCTCATTCATTTACCTTACTTTGTTCACTGTTGTCTATGAGTATGGTCTGGCCACCAATGCAAATCTTATGTTTGCAACATGACTCGATCATTCATGTGCCCGAGCACATAGTTGAAGGCATTAAATGTGCTTAATTCATTGATTTAACCATTTCAGTATATCTTCCTGAGAAAACCCCACCCATAACCACAGCACAGAAAAAGATTTGCTTTTTTTTAAAGAACTAAGACAAAATGAAAAACTTGATAACTGACTTGCCAAGGTTGAGCCTTCATTGTTTCAAACACCAATGTGTGGCAAGTTTTGTGAATAAGCACCACTGCAGATGAGCCCCATGGCTGGGGAAGGTGGAGAAGCAGAGTTTTTCACTTTTTAACAAGTCCGCAGTCACCAAGCTGCCTATAACACCTCTTCCAAATTGATCTGATCCCTTGTCAACAGTTCAGCCCCCTTCCTTGACCAGACCGATCCATGCAAAAGCCTCAATTCCGGGTATTCTCGATTCCTCCTCAGTGTTTGGGGCTGGCAGCTTTCCAGGTGACTCCACAGAGGCCTGCACTTTCTAACAAAAGGAATGCTGCTGAAAGGAGTTAGTTACCAGGTGTGGCATGAAGTTAGTGAACCAGAAAGAAGGGATTTATCAGCCATTTAAAAAGAGGGGGGCGAAAAAGAAAGAAAGGAAAATAAATCAACCAACCATCAGGAATGACACCTAAACCTACCTCTACCGATCTGAAATATGCTTTAGAGTGAAAGCCTTTAAAAGAAAAATCAAGTCGGTCAGATTTCAGTTGCAGAAAAGTATGCAAAGCTGGAAAGTTTGGCTCTTCTGTAGGGGGTTAAGGTGGGGGCAGAGGTGGGGGAGGTCTCCAGGAGACATTTCTCTAGCATGACAGCAAGATGAGATATCAGTGATATTTTGCTATCTTGGATTTATTATTTTTAATATATTCTTTCTTCGTCTCCATGTTGACTCAGAAGGGCCTCATGATTCTTGGAAAGTCATTGAATTTATTTCTATAATTAAGTTATTTTTAAGCTAACAGTCTTAGTATATAGTTTTTAAGGATCACACATACTAATGCATTTTCTATTTTAGTAAAATTTAGTGAGAAAGTAGATAGTATTAGTAGATATTCTCCAGAGCTTTTGTGTAAGCCTGGATACTAACTTTGTGTTCGATACAAATCAATGGAACTAGTGCACTTTAGGGTACTCATTCCCTAAGGAGTCACTAATGGAATTATCTCTAGCCCTTAAAAAAAAAGTCACAATGAGGCTAATGAAATTTTTTTCTAAGTGAAATCTGGATAAGGCCCTAGACTTACTAGCACATTTTATTTATGGCATTCATCATATATGGCATGTTTTACAGGCAAGTTGTACAAACTTCAGAATGTTCTTAAGAACTATTTAATACCTAAGAAGACTTTGTAATTTCGGGTCAAATTGTTTGTACCAATAGAGAAGTATATGTCCTCAACTTCAAAATCATTCCGGGATGACATTAAAACTTAGAGAATATTTTAAATATGAGATACAGATGAAAAACCTAACAGTCTTTGGATTGGAAATAACTTGTGGGGGTTTTCATTAAAGTTGGGTGCAGCTTGCTGCATTTTGGTTAGTTGGATGTCTTCAGCAATTTTTCAAATGTTTTGGGTTTGGCAAAGTCCAAAATGTTTTTGCCAAGACCCTCTTTTCCCCTTATTTTTTAAACCCGTGTGAAATTCAAGGATAACTTAATCCATATGTGTCTGATTCATTTACACTTAACTCATCAAAATGTTATTTTGTAAGACCCATTTAATATTCAAGAAACCTTCTGAGCCTTTTTTAAGACGCTTTTGTTTTTGAACCAGTGAGTTGTGTTTTTCCATATGAATGGAGCTTGGACCTTGAAAGATTGAAGATGAGTTGATTTTCAACTTAGACTGTTCAAATTCTAAGTAGAATCAAAACTTGATATTCTGTTTACTGCTTGAGCACCAAATAAATTCATTTTAAATCATAAATCAAAGGATGTGGAAAATATTAATGTCATGTAATTTGGAGGAAAGATCATATTTGGAAATTTCATCTTAGTAGTATTAAGAAAATAAAAATTACTCCGAATTTTATTGTCTTAATCTATAACTAAATGACTCCATTTTATGTACATTGGTGTGTTTTTAAGGAGTGACCTGTGGATCATTACAATGGGGTAATTTCGTTTTTTAGTAGTAAAGTATTTTTACAAGTCAATTCATTAATTGTTAATTTTAATAATAACATGTATAGTGTTTATAAGATATCCCAAGATCGGTGACAATTGGTAGGAGTTGTAGGTTAAGAGATTTCTGAAAAATTGAGGCACATATGTTTTTAAAATTCTCTGTAATTTGAAAGAATGTGTAGAGTTATGAGGCTGGCAAGATATAGCACTATGGATCATAACCATTGTTTGAGAACAAAAATTCAGAGAGGCATATGGAGCCCAAGTGAAGAAAGCAAAATCTCTATGTCCCTTTGTAAAAGGATCTAGTGAACACTTTCAGAAGCTTTTATGCATATTTGTTTAGTAGAACTGGGCAAAGAAAGGCCATCACCATTACTACTAGTGAACATCCCTTCCATGCCATGGTAACTAGTCGAAAATGTAATACTGAAGTGGCATTTCCAAGTTCAGTGCCTCTATAAAGACCTGCTAGCATACAGAATGCTTTTTTAATGTTCTGCATTGTTGTGTATCCCCCATTGAACAACCTTTTGAGAGGACCCCGTTTTTTACTAATGTAAACATTCTGATGAGTATCCAAAGAAATGACCTTTGAGTGAACCTCTAACCTTCCCTGTAATTATTTGTTTGAAGACAGTGTGGAGTTCTCCTGCTGAGAACTAAGAACCATGATGCCTTGCAGCTCTGTGAGTAAGGGAGTGTTTGGGAGAACTGGAGAGAAAGACATAAATAAGGGAACAACCTCCAGATGTAAATAATAAAAGAGTAAAAGGGTGAAATTAAAAAGGGGAAAAATAGCAATTCGTTTTACCTAAGGAGTAGGCCTATAGGAAAAAACAAAACCAGGATTAGTAGCAAAGACAAAAGAGGTGAAATCCCTGCCATGTGTGTCCTCCATTAGAAATTTCAAGGAGGAGAGAAGGTTTCTCTGACTCTCCTGAACCTCTCAGTTGGTCCTAACCTAAGCTGGTAAAAACAGTTCCTGGCGGGCGAGGAGGTGGAAATCCATGGTTGGTCCCAGTAAAAATGATGGGGAAAGAGTAGGAAATAATTAAGTCCCTTTTCTGATTTAAGAGATCTATAAGGCTTTGCAATCCACTTGGTCAGATATTCCTTAACAGCCCTTAAGGTGCCAGGTAATAATAAATATGCAGTTACAACTTTCCTTTTGTTTTCACCTCTCATAGCCTGTCACTTTCTTCCCCAAACCTGAGGGGGCGGGGGAGGGGGGTCGGATAACATTTTTGACAACTGAGCTATACTTTCTTAAGTAATAAAAGAAGTTCATTGTTTTGCAAACAAACATCATATGCAAATGACTTCTTTGGTTTTCTTGCAGCTATTATTCTCCAGCCTAACTGTATTTTCACTGGAGTGCTAGCAGGAGGCCTGAATGAGTGTGGGCTGCTGTCCTTCTCAGAAGGGACTTCAACTAGGAACTTTACCTCCGTAGGAACGCAGAGCTTCCAACACAAACTAGAATGTTTTTGGCTAATTTCAAAGAAGTTTTTAGTTCCTGCCTGTTGGCCCCATGTAGACTCAATCATTAAGTCTCCTACAGTTAAGATAGGAAACTGGGAATGTTGGGAAATGTTATAAATGAAACTGGGAATATTGGGAAATGTTATAAATGGGTATATTTTTAAGGGACAGCCAGCTATATGCTAGGCATCTCCTCTCCTTTCACGTCCCTCCCCCTCCCCAAATGCACAGCCAGTGAATCCTGTGCATCAGCTCAAATGTGTGGGGAATGAACGTCATCTAATGCATAGGGACAAGGGTAACTCACAAATGGTAGAAAATTGTTTTGTTTTTATTAAATTTGTAGAAATAAAGGAGATTTCTTATCATCTTACTCTGTTTGTACATGAATATTTGATGGGCATTATTAAACATTAAAGTAACATGAAGTAGGCACTTATTTTTGGATTTCCAACAAAATTAGATCCAGGCTTCTAGATGAAATAACTGCTTCTCCTCCACATTCCTGTGATTCAGCCACCACCTGATTTGAAAATGTTTCTTGGGCTCTAATATCAACCATGTGTACCTGAGGCTCTGTCTTTCTAGTGGGTTGAAAGGTGGCTGAGTTTATGGTTGGCAGTTACCTTATTCCTGCCCTGGGTGTCCCAGTTTAGACTGGAAAGGCCGCCCCCA
>PVKZ01002027.1:190000-209251 GCA_004027375.1 Macroglossus sobrinus
GTCCCACAATGTTAAATTCTGTAGATCCCAGTGTTGGCGGACAGGTTATGGACATTCATGCTCAATAGTATAAGGGAACTCAAGGGAAAAGGAAACACACGCAAAAACTATTTTAAGACATTCTGAACTTTGACCAGATGTTGACACTTAATATGAAATTCCAGACAGCTGTGATTATTTTTTACTTTTGTCATTTTTCATCAAGCAACAGAGGACCAATGAGACAAGAACACAAATGTGAAATCATGGGCTCACTGAGACAATTCTGTCTATGTAAAGATCCTCTGGAAAAAGACTCCGAGAGTTATAACTACTGTAGTATAAACATAGGAACTAAGTTAAACTTGTACATTTCTGTTGATCACTCCGTTATGTTGCCTCAAATAGTTTTAGAAGAGAAAAAAAATAAATATATCCTTGTTTTCCACACTATGTGTGTTGTTCCCAAAAGAATGACTGTTTTTGGTTCATCAGTGAATTCACTATCCAAGAGAGACTGTGGTATATTTTAAACCTGTTGGGCCAATGAGAAAAGAACCACGCTGGAGACCACGGTGAACAACATGTGGCTGAACCTCATCCCTCAGACTCCAGCTTCAAGAATGTGTTTTCATGCCCGGCCTTTGTTCCTCCATAAATGTGTCCTTTAGTTTCAAACAGATCTTTATAGTTTGTGCTTCATAAGCCAACTCTTATTATTATTTCGGAGGACTCTTCTTCAAAGAGCTTGCCAATGAAGATTTAAAGACAGAGCAGGAGCTTCTTCCAGGAGTTCTAAGCCTTGGCTGTGGACGAAACAATCTTAAGTTGGGCAGCTTTCCTCAACACAACAGAAGTTATTAGTGGTCATAGTACCACAACTAGGACTTTATCAGAAACTCAAAGCTTGGGGGATAAAAAAGGAGCAAGAGAATACTGTAACAAACTTCGTACAGAGTTCAGTCTATTAATTGTTTCATGTTAGATATTCTATGTGTTTACCTCAATTGAAAAAAAAAAGAATGTTTTTGCTAGTATCAGATCTGCTGTGGAATTGGTATTGTATGTCCATGAATTCTTTTCTCAGCACGTGTTCCTCACTAGAAGAAAATGCTGTTACCTTTAAGCTTTGTCAAATTTACATTAAAATACTTGTATGAGGACTGTGACGTTATGTTAAAAAAAAGGTGTTAAGTCACAAAATGCGGTAATAAATATTTCATTTTTGATTTTTTGTTAGGCTTTTGCGTTTTTAATATTTTAAGGCAAGGTTGCACAATGCCTACTATATATGGTGTTCAAAGCCTACTTTGAGTGATTTTTATCCCCAGAAGTTGAGTATGTTTGAAACTTAACTTACCAACAACTTTTAAGGTAACCAACCATCTGTAGCCTTTCAGTGTGTGTTTGGCCTATAAATTTCCCCAGCAGAAAACTTCTAAAGGTACAAAATTGTGTGTGTGTGTGTGTGTGTGTGTGTGTGTGTGTGTGTGTGTGTGTGTGTCCAGGTTGAAAGATCATCTTCAATGTGTCCAACCTCCTTTTTAGATGCATGATGTTAAAAAAAAATACTCTCAGATAAGCTATGTGTATGTTCATCCTCTGCCAGAATAAAGGGCTTTTGCAGGGTTAATTTTACATCATAAGAAATAACTAACGTCTGTGCTCAAAGATAATTCATCTGCCTGTGTTTTTTTTTCTCTGTCTTACTTACTAAAATACTGTTGAATATTTAAATTAAAATTTACATATAGATGTTCATAGATGAGTAAACAACTTCTATGGAGTTTGAAATCTTGAGTTGAAAAGATTACTTAAGCATTAATATTTAACATAAATTATATTATGATGTCTTTTTTATTTCAAGCAGCTCCATGTACAGGCACACTAGTAATGATTTGGTGATTAAATTATTTTTTTTTTCCTAAAACAACAAAACAGGCAATATAATGCCATTTTCAAAATCTCATGCAACATTCCTGGAAATCTGTCATTAGCTTACTGATACTGCACAAACAATGCCTGCTAAAGTGTGCAAAGTGAATAAGTGTGAGGTATTTGCATGCTTCCTTAATTTTTCCAGTAAATATATTAGCCTGAAATTTTGTAAGACCTAAGTTTTGAATCCTATGTTTAGAAGAAATATAAACTTTAGCTAGTTATGTGATGTCAACTTAATAGGGAAATAGTTACCATCTCAGAAATCCAAGTTTGTATCTTCCCATCACAGAAGACATTAGTAGAAGTTGTATACTAAGAAATAAGAAAACAAACTTCTATTGCTTTGTATTATTTTTAGTTAGGTGGAATTTTTATAAATACATATATCACTTTAATTAATGTGCTGCTGCTTAAACATAGAAATAACACTTCTGGTACAAACTATTAATGGAGAAATTCTGTGCCACTCAGAAAAGAGATGACCTCTCTCACTTTCATGACCCCATTTTATATGGAGTCTTTTTGAGAAAATTAAATATTTGTATATTTTTACTCAAAATACATTTAGGTTAATTTTGACAAGTTCTCCATTTATAAATTAATTTCACATCAGCTGAACATTTTTTGGCAGTTTTTCTTCCTTCTCAGTAAAGTAAATGCTAAGGGGTTTGCTTGTTAATTGGCTCACGTTTAAGAAGTGTTTAATGCAATTATTATTAAGCTATTTCGTTGACATTTAGATCTCAGAGCTTTCTACTCTTGGTTTTAATGAATAAAATAATCTCAGGTTTAGTTTCCACAAAGCCACATCCTAACATGTTAACCTTAACCCCTCTTAAATATTTGGAGATGAATAATAATTGTAATATTTGTTTGCATTTCCTTGCTCACCTCCCCTCACCCGCCATATGCCAAGACTGAGAGGTAGTAGAGTTGTCCAATTTGTATAATGCCTTTTTTATACAACCTCGGAAGGCACTTCCTCCTATCTCGGGTTTACTATTTAGTATAAAGAGTTCCGATTTGGGTATATTTAAGAAAGACTCAGCTGTCAAAAGCAAAGAAACTGGGAATGGTGTTTTGACAACCATATAGTGTTAAAGGAAATACTGTAGTCTGAATAAAATTGCTTATGTTCTCCAAAACAAGAGTAATATAAAAACACTTTTTATTTATATGGAAAAGCAAAAGCAGAAATAAATTCCAAAGGTTTCCCTTTCTTTAAGAAATTCTGAGAGAACTGCAGTCGCCATCTGTTAAGGGTTGGGAATTGAGCAAGAAGCCACATTTTAAAGGAAAAAGAGAAAAAAAACAGAAAAGTCTGTGTCTTCCAACCATCCGTTCTCCCCACCTCCCAGGTCAGCGTCCCCCACTCTCTCCACAGTCCACCCTGATTTGCCCAGACGAGTCAGTCAGGATCCTCCTGGCCTCCTCGTCCCCTCCTGCCCCTGTGGGCTTGTTAACCCAGAGCAGATTTGGGAAGGGAAATGTGGCTAATATCTCTAGCAGCTGTCAGAGGAGGGACCTTCCTTCAAAGAGACTGGACAGGGATCCTCCACAAGTTCCCCATTAGTCTTGCAGGCCGGCATTTTGATAAGGAGCCTGGACCTCCGCTGAAAGTTGCCACTGTGTTAGAAGGGCCCGTGTCTGGCTGTGTGGATGTGCCCAGTGGCCCTCGCTTCTGCAGCCACCGCCCCTCGCCGCCCACCAAACTGGGTTAATGCGGACGCGCGTCCCGGAGCCTGGGAGGTGGCAGGGTAGGAGTAGGGATAGAAGGGCGAGCAGGCGTGCAGACGCTCCTTCTCCCTGCGGGAGGCCCCCCGCTCTCACCTGGTCTTCCCTTTGCGTGTAAGTGTGTGTGTGTGTCTGTGTGTGTGTGTGTGAGTGTGAGTGTGTGTGTGAGTGTGAGTGTGTGTGTGTGTGAGTGTGAGTGTGTGTGTGTGTGTGTGTGTGTGTGTGTGTTAGACAGTAGTAGTAGACAGACATGCTTCAAATTGATGGAGGTGGGACAAGCGGGGCACTGAAAAGTTGCAGTCATCAACTAGGGGCGTCGTGCGCGGTCGTGGAGCTCCCTCCGTCGGGGCCCGGGCTGGGAGGAAGCTGCGGCTCAGGCGAAATGCGGGTCTGATGGGGGAGGGCGGTCAGATTGTGATGAGAATGGAGACCGTCGGGGCAGCGTTTGAAGGGAGGTTTTAATATTAATAGTTTCGGTGTAGAGACAGAAGGGAGATTGCGTCTACGGCTCCTCAGGGCAGACTCTGGGTGACAGCGATGATGGATGATCCAGCAGAGCCCAACAGCTCCTCCCCTCCAGCCCCAACAGTGTCAAAGCTACTTTAGCTGAAGCTCTAGAAATAAAATAAATAAACAGCATTTCCCCCACCCCATTCTTCATACACCTCCACTCTCCCCCCCCCCCCCGCTTTCCGACATCGATTTATGGATCATTATGAATCAATTACTGCTCTCAATACCTTGCCATTGGCTTAAATAAAACACTCAAAAGATGAAAACGTGGGGTTCGGTGGGGATTTTTTTTTCCCTGACAGGGACAATCGCAAAAGACATTATCTCATAATCAGAGGCACTGGGTTAGGAGGTGAAAAGAAAAGAAGGGGTCGCCCGGTAAATAAGTGGGGCGGGGGGGGGGGCGGAGGCTCGCCCAGCTGTTGTCTTTGTTCGGTTGGGTTTGGTTTGGTTGTTGTTGGTTTGAGTTTTTTTTGAACGGGGGACCCGCGTGAGGATGAGGTGCTTACAGGTTTTGTAACCTAATTATTGAACTCCTTGGGAGAAACCTATTTGAATGTGTGTCTTGGCAAACATCAGATGTAGGTGGTGAGGTCGCACATGGGCAAAGGTGTGGAGGAATGGGTCCGTCTGGAGGGCGGATTTGCACTTTGTTGTGAGCAACTGTGCGAGGGTCTGCTGCTGCGAAGGGGGATTCTCCCTCCCGCAACGCCTTCCGCGTTCCCTGCCGTCGGCTGTTTTTGTCGTTGGAACTGGTTTGGATCTGGGACTGGCCGCCCCCATTCGCCCCCACCCCCACCTCGGCCGCCTCAGGCTTTTCTTCCCTCTCTGGCCCCTTCCGCGGCGGTGCTCGAGGTTCTCTAGGTGTTTCTATGACTACATTGTGTGTGTGGGAGGGTCAGATGTGGGGGTTGCCCGCGAGAGGGCCGTTCCTGGGCGATCATTTATCAATGTCACCCACATAATGATTCTCTCTGCAGCCTCCTATTGATGAGGATAATTACATTAGCTCAGAGTGACTGATCAATGAAAAACCACCACACAAAAACTTCTTTACTCCTCTGTAATACCAAAAACCGATACAGAAATAACATAGAAAGCCTGATTTTTCTTTCCCTTCCCTATCCACCAATGGATTCCGCCACCCCCTTTACCCCTTCTCTCCACCCCCCCCCCAAAAAAAAGGACGGGAGAGTAAAGTAAGAAAATAGACCCAGGTTTGTTTCGTTTCAAGGAGGATGCAATTTTGCCCGCGAATACATTTTCTTAAATGTCTTGGCTTCATTCCTCCTTTGGTAAAGAATATCAACGGATTTGCTAATGTGAGTTGCTTTTAGACTGGTCTGTGGTTTCCTTTTTTTTTTTTTTAATTTCTTTTCTCCCCTTTGGACATTTTTTTTCTTCCAAAAAAAAGGGGACAATTCTTTTACAAATAACTGGGAAGAGAAATTACTCTAGGCCCTCTTTTTTCTTAAAGTGTTTAAGTCGGGTTATCTTTTGTCTTTATCACTTCATAAAGTAGCGCAATTAAAGATGTGATGTTGCATGGGTATAAAGGGTGGATCCATAATACCGCGGCTATATTCTCGCCTGAAAGTTCATAAATTACGATTTTGCTTTTTCTAGACTAAAAATCAATATTTTCTCAATTAAAGAGAATTTTAATGTTTTACTTGCGAGTTGTTAAAGGCGATGTAAATTTTATTGTCATGCGCCTTGGCTTCGGAGTAGGTGCAGGAGGACCGGTTGGTTCTCGTGGTCCTTTTCCTCTCCCAGGAACACCCAGTGAGTCAGATCAAATGCAAGCAACAAAGGTAAGGAGAGTTCCTAGAGGGACGGGGCAAAGGGTGGGGAGCCCACCAGGGAGCCCTCCAGTGCCAGAGGCCATTGTCTTGTATATTTTCACTTCTGTGTCCCGCCTCCTGAAAGTGACAGAAGTGTCCATTTTACTCTAATAGTTCTCAGAGCGGGGCACGTTCCATTCCCATCTGCTCTGTGACCGTCCGTGAAGAAGCTGCATTTGGGCAGCCTTCTAGACTCTTCCCGGTGCTCCCCCTTATCTCTTTCCTTCCTTATTTCTCCGAAATTTAACTAACTGGTTCTTTCACAAAGTCTGCTGTATGTTACGTGTTCTGGCCTCTATGTCAAAACCCATTCCCCACACTCAAGAGCACTCACTGTTTACAGATGTTTTCTCCTTCCACACGTCCCACCTAGTAAAAGTTCCCGCAGAGAATTAACTGTGGTGTGTTAATAGCCCAGGTCTGCTACTGCTCTCTCCTGCAAAGTTGAAATCTGGTAAGGTGGAGAATGGCATTGAACTGACTAACACTGGGGAGCTGTTTCAGGCCTACAGAAGCCCAAAGACTTGAGAAATCCAGGCCCAGGGGCTTAGTGGGAAGCAAGGTAGTGACATTTTCAGAATGTAAGACAGGAGGATAAGAAAATGAGACTAGAATGGATCCTGAATAAAGCACGATAGGGAGAGGCAGAAAAATGAGCCTTTGGGAACCTCTTTGTAATTTAAAAAGAAATAATAATGAAGGGGAATTGAATATCTAAGACTTATTATTATTATTATTATTATTATTATTATTATTCGTATCCAATTTCTGTTTAAGAACAAGTCCTCAGAGATGCTAAGAAAGGCTTGAGTCTCCAAATGGAACTGCACACGCACAAAGTTCCTTTGCAGTTCCCACTTCAGTTAATTTGCTGGGAATGAGAAGACTAGGGAATAGGCTATGTGTGTGGTGTACCAAGGGCTTAAGTAAGAGTATGATGGGAAGGGGCACCTAGCTATAATGAGGCTGCTATTTTAATCTGAATAAAGAAGGAGGGAAGAGAGAAAAAGCCACACAACACCACAATGCACTTTAAAGTAATTCTCACCTACCTGCCTTTCTTTTTCACTTTAGCCACACTATAAAATATTATACGTAGGTGGGGGAAATTAACTAGTTCATCATCTTTTGTCTGTAGACCCACCCGATTGATTCCCTTTCCCTTAGATTCCTGACATGTAAGCTTAGACCATGGCCTTTTTATCAAGCGAGTGGGGCTTTGTTAATGTATTTGTACTTTTCTGCTTTCAGTCTAAGTTTCTCCCTTCGGAGGAAGGAGGGGTGCAAGAAAAGAGGGGGAGGGGAGCAGAACACAAAGACTAGTTCTCACCAAGCAGGTTTCAAAATAGGAACTTAATGGGAAGAAAAGAAATGAAAGAATGAAAAAAAAAATAAAGGAGGGTGGTGTGAGAATTGTTTATCACAACAGGTTTACTTGTCTGGAAGAGAGGAGATTCTGTGAATATTTGTCTCTTTGACGATTTTGTTTTCTTCATATTGAAACATTTTCAAATTTTAGCAGACAAAACCTCAATATAAATATGACATGGGCCACTGACAAAAACAGAACTTAAACTCTGCTAAGAGAGGAGAGGGTGAGGGGAGGGGAGAGAGCCCTTTCTGATTAATAACTAGCAGGGTAATGTTGAGGGCTTTTTCTGCCCGATTGCCTTTTTGAATTAGAGCCGATTTCTTCACACTTCAATAGTGCCTGTCTCCTTTAAAATGACTGGCAGATTTGTTTCTCTTTTTTCTCTCCCTGAGACTTAATGATGTAAATTTTCTAATTAGTTAAATCATATTGCTTAAAGGCCTAATATTTACCGTGTAAGAAATGATCATCCTGATTTGGACCTCTTGAAATATTCTGAGAAATAACACTTGGCTTTTTGGTTGAGGGATGAGAGAGGAGGAGGCTCTATTACGGGAAGCAGTTTAGAGGAAAGAAGGCGCGGACCTCGGCAACATGTTAAATTAATAGTTGAAGTTGAGCCGGGCTCACACCCCAAGTCCGCTTTTATTTTTCAATCAGCGAAGATTTAATTGGCAGCCCTCAGGCCTAGAGATCTGATATTTTCTCATTAGTTTCCCATCACTAATCTTGAGTGTTAGATTGGCTTAAAGGTTGTCAACATTTGACCAATTTTATTTAAGGGGGAAAAAAATCACTGCGTTATGGCTCCGGGATGTGAGATCTGCAAATAAATCCTGCTTGGATCAGCGGAACTAACAGGCGAAAAAAATGTTGACTATTCATCGTTACATTTAATAAGTTGTATTAATGTATATTTCAAGGCTAGGGAACGATTTTATACATGTGTTACATAGATGCAGATGAAAACAGGTATATGGGGAGGGGGTGTATTATAAGCCGGGTGGGTAGGTAAAGTGAGACGTAGATACATTTCGAACGAAGAGTAAATAACCCAAGTGGAATAGCTGTTGAGGCTTTGGGAGCTACAGTTCCCCCTCCCCTTCCTTTTGCAGCTGCGTGAAACTGCAAAGCCTGTCTTGCAGCTCTGAGCGGCTCGACTGTCTCCTCCAGCGATAACGTCAGAGCGCCCCCTGCTGGTACGAAGAGCAGAACGCTGCGGTTCAGCCCCCCGCGAAGCAAGTCGTGTTCTTTTCGACGCCCCTCTTCGCGTATTCTTTCCACAGCGCCCACCTCTGTTCTGCAGCACAACACCGCATTAGGGGACCAGCTTGTCAAGGTGGAACATTTAAATGAGTAAATGATAAAAAGTAATAATAAAATACGAAGGACACCTTCCCACCTTCACTTGGCCTCCGGGGAATAAACAATCGAATGACTAGGAAAGGGACACACTTTCTTTTTCTAAATCTCTTTATTCTTTGAGGTTTTGCTGTGGTTTGTTTCTGCCGAACCAAAGTCACAAGTCCAAGGAAATGTTTCTAATGCAGTTAGATTTTTTAAAAATAAATTTCTGATGGGTTAAGAGGCCAATACACAATAATATATTGCAGCCTCGCAAAATCAGATTCCTGGAAACTCGCACTATTTTAGTTAGGTCCCGAGGAAACGCCGTTGGAATTCAGACAGTTCCTGTCGCGAATGACCCCTTTCCTGCACCTCAGAGGAACACCGGCCTCTGTCCGATTTTGTTTTGTTTTAAGGGAGAACGTGTTTAAAAGTTGTCACCGTCCTACCTGTCTACACACACACACACACACACACACACACACACACACACACACACACATCTTTCCCCCGCGTGTTCCTGTTCTTTCTTCGCCCGTGCTTCTCGATTTTGCTGGAAACGGAAAGGCTAGCTGAAGTGCACCAAAATAAACCAATGTCTTTGACACCGATCTTACTCTGGTGCTTCACGTCAAATGCAAGGTGTGGGACGGGTACCATTCGAGCGTTTGGGTTGGTTTTCAACTGTTTCAGTGCTTAGAGGCGTTTTCTCGGCTTCCCAATGACTCTCCCCGGGGTTTGTGACCACTCTAACGCGAGGGCGCCCAGGTAACGAGAGCCGGGGCCATCTCGGACTCGCGGACCCGCCGACTCCACCGCCAGCCTCCACACTGGGGGAAGGCGCTGCCAGGGCAGCACTGACTCCGAAAAGTCTTCTGGCCCCAGCTAGACCCCAAGCAAAGAGTGCAAATCTGCAATGCGGAACGACTTTAGTTAGTGGAGAGTTTGGGGCTTTGCTTTTTAAAGTACAGGATTGTGGAATTTTGTGAAAACAGCTCTCAGAAATGAGGCGCGGGGGAAGGAACATTGGGCGGGAAGGATAGCAGGGGAAAGGTGGGTCTCTTGACATTCATTTCTTGCCGGAGTAACAGCACCTTCTGGTCAAATAAAAATTCTTTTCTCTCGCTTTTCCCTAGAACCACCCCCACCCCCACCGCGCGTCACTTCGGACACTTCGGACCCGGACTGGAGCCCCGGGACTTCAGGGAACAGCGCTCTTAGGGCAAGGCAGAGGCAGCTTGGGTCTTCACGCCAGTGAAGTGATGCCTCAGTCGGGTTGCTGCGGCTATTGTGTCAACTGAGGTAAAAAAACATTTATACTCCAAGTTGTTCTCATTTGGGGGGTCTGTTTTGAAGAAGTTCAGTGCGTTCAAACTTACTTTAAACATAAATCCTGGTCTCGGGGAAGCAGAATCTACCGCCTGCCACTGGAGTTTTTTGAAAGGTTCTTCATTAAGCTCAGAAGTGGAGGGGAAATTATCTGTAAACAATATTGGTTCATTTAAATATGTATACATATGTGTGTGAATATATAAGACATCCATTTCATGTATCTATGTATATCTACCTATAATAAAGAAAAGGAAGCACAGTCTCCTGTTGCAACTGAGTCCAAATAAAAATATTTACAATAAGATACATACTCTCACAGATGAAGAAAATATGAAAATCTCATTGTATTTGTCTCAGTTCGACTTAATGAAATTTGGAGACGTCGACAGGCTGGTCCATGTTCCAAGTAAATTAATGCAAAAGTCCTTAGGAAGAGACTGAAAACACCTCTTGCCATTAATCTTAAAGCACTTGAAGAGTATGATTAAAAGAATGGGATCACTAAGCATTATCATCTCAAATAGCTGTTAACTGTCTCCACCCCTTTATTGTGGCAACAAAATAAACTCACCACTAGGAATGGTGTTTCTTCCTTTTGTTATCTTTGTTTTTGTTTTGCTTTAAGGGCAAAGAAGGGAAAATAGAAGCTAAGAAAACCATCTCAAAAGTCTTTGCTGCTGTTAAAAGGCTGCTGTTCATTTCTGATTTCCTCCTTTTTCATGACAAAGGAAAAAAGAATCGAATGATGTGTCTACATTTGAAGAGAAGAAAACACAACAGGGAAGGTGCATTTGTTTTATTTTCTTTTTACCTGAAAAGATTTTTTAATACACACCAATTTAGCGAGTCGAAAGCTGTGAACATGTAAAAGATGTTCACTTGTCCATGTCTATTTGCTGACTTTTGTTACTTGAATTTGGTAGGCTTTTGTTTCAAATAGAAATTATGGAAAGAAATTAGACATTTGCCAAGAAACAATATTACACTTTGAAGCAGACTCCACCTAATTGTGTATTTGAGTGCTGGCTGTGTGTGTGTGTGTGTGTGTGTGTGTGTGTGTGTGTGTGTGCACTATTTGCCCCTAATAAACCTCAAAGCCCTAATTAGACATAGAGAGAGAGGGGGTGAGAACCCTATTATTGGGCATTCTGACAAAAATGGAAGGAGTGCTCTTCTGCTTAGAACCATAGGAAAGGTTAGCCCCCAAAAGGGCAAAAGACTGTTTTCCTTTAGAGCTCTGAATTGGGAAGATCTTTCAGAGAAATACACAGCAATTAATATTCGAGAAAATAGAATGCTGAAACAAAGGGCGGTGGCTAACAAAAAACTAAATCATGCTAAAAATTAGTCTTCAAACCCTGCAAATTTCCAGATGCCACAGAAAATCAATGCAAACGCGCCCCTCCTAACTGAGAAGACAGCTCTCCTGCCTGGTGATGGTTCCAGTCGCAAGTGGTGTTGGAGCTCCCAGGTCCACTGGAGCGGTGGGAGCTGTTACCCTGAAGCTATCAGGAGGAGGTGGAGGTGTTGCCCCCCACCCCCCGGCCCGCTTCCCACCTGTTCCCTCCTCTCCCAGCTGGGGTGCGGGCGAAGCAGGGCCGATGCGTCCGGAATCAGGGTACCGTGAGCTGAGGCTCCTACCAAACGTTGGAAGAAACCCGAATAGGCCCCCAGAGGCCAAAGGGACGGAGATTCTGGGTCCAAGGGACACGAAACAGCCTGCGCAGCCCCAGCGCCAGGCTCCCGTGCCTGGGTGGACAGAAGACTCATAGGCTACGTTGATTCCTGAGCGACTGTGAAATGCAGTGGAGGGGGACAGTGCACACCCCCACCCTGCGCTAGTGTGTGTGTGCGCGTGTGTGCGCGCGCGCGCGCACGTGTGTGAAACATGTGCACTTGGAGCGGGCCTCTGGCCGCAGACAACAGCTGGGGAAGTTCACCCGCGTGGCTTCCCCGGCCCTGAACCCACACTTAGTCTCGTTCCCACCCGCCCCCACCGTCCTAAGATACCCCAACGGCTCTTCCAGTCCTGGCCACGACTGCTCAGGTGTGGTGCCTTTAACCGGAAAGTGCCGGAGAAAAGCTCCCCCGGAGGAAAGGCGGCAGGGTGGGGAGGGTAAGGGTTGAGAAGAAAGATGGTACTTCTAGAGCTCAGACATCCCTGTCTTCGAGTAATTGTCATCCCACTCAATCTTTTCACCCTGACGCACGGTGTCTAAAAAAGCAGAGATTGATTCGCGGGAAAAGCGGGCTTACGAAAACGTCGGGGTTTGACGCTTGAGGGCTCTTGAGACCTGCGCAGGCTTTGCTTAGATTCAAAGGTATGATTTTAATTTTCTTAATGAAGGCGCGCTCTAGAGCTCAGCTGGTAATGGCTGTGCTGAGTTTAATAGACTTCTGTCGAACAGAAAAAGACGGATAACTATCGGTTATAAGTAATCTGCTCTAATGCAATTATTTTCCCAGGTTCGAATGTCATTGTGCAGAGAGGGCAGGAGTGAATTAGGGCCCCGGGGACCACGGACGCGGGGCAAGGAGACTGCCTGAAATACGAGCCGAACCTGTTTTGTGAGACGCACTTGGGTTTAGGGGTCGGGGTCGGAGGCTTCAAAGCCCTTGGTCTGCACGTGTGAAAACTCTCTGTCTCTCTGTTTCCCCCCACCCCCGCGCCCTTGTCTCTCGCTCTCTCCCTCTCTTTTTCTCCCTTCCCCCTTCCCCCGCTCTCCTTTTCTCCCTCTCTCTTCCTCTCTTCATTTCTCATTTTCTCTCTAGCTCCCTCTTCCCCTTTCTCCCCATCTCTCCCAGACTTAATGTGAATTTCCTTTCCCTTTCTTTGTGTATTTTAAGCAAATCCATTCAGCCCAAAGTATTTCCCCAAAACATGCTCACACAGAAGTAGGCTCTTGGAATATGTTAACTCATTCATCTTTTAATACAATAAAATTGGGATGTTTAAGATATTGATGATGCTGTGTACACACACATAGTCACTATATCAGGAGGATTATTGCATCTAAATACAGATCCAATCAAGGTCACTGTCCAAAAGTAGCCCCTTCTTAGATCTAACACAAATTATCATTCTTGGTAGTTTTTATTTGAAATGATCCAAGCTTGTCTTAGCTCTTCACTTTGCCTGGTAAACACAATCACAGGCAAACATGATCAAAAATAAAATAAAATAAAATAAAATAAATAAAAATTATAACGTGATTCATAATTTCCCTTTTGACAACAAGCAAGCCAGACTGTTGGGAGGAAAACCTCGTGTTATCACCTACACGAAAGATTTTAAGGCAGGAAGGCCCGAAGACCACAGAGGTGAGCCATGTGCAGCCGAGCTAGGCACCGTGGAGCCCAGCTCTGCCCAAGGCCATTCCAGTCTCTCTTTCTCTCCTAGTTTCTCTCTCCAATTCCTGAGGAACAAAGAAAGTTCTTGGAACTGGCCCATAAAAAGGGTTAAGTGAATTTGAAGCTATAGGTTTTAGTTCCAGACCTGGATGGTGAGGAAGGGTAGCTGGGTCTGGTGCATCTCTTAAATTCCACAGAGTAACTCAGCCTTCAATCTCTTTGTCTGTAGATCTCCTCTCC
Source organism: Macroglossus sobrinus (assembly GCA_004027375.1). NCBI lineage: Eukaryota > Metazoa > Chordata > Mammalia > Chiroptera > Pteropodidae > Macroglossus > Macroglossus sobrinus. The sequence continues at coordinate 203,654 of PVKZ01002027.1, forward strand.
CTCTTCCACTGCCCCCTCCCTCACCTCTCTGTTACACACACTTTCGGCTCTCAAGCACACAAATATCCACAAGGCTCTGTAATTACTATCTTCTCTTCCCTGATCCAATCCTACCCAATGCCCCCTGCCATGGCTCACTTTTCAAATAAACAAACAACAAACAAACAAATAAATACCATATCATACCAAACCATACCATACATACCATACCATACCATACCATACCATACCATACCATACCATACCATACCATACCATACCATATCATACTATACCATACCATACTATACCATACCATACCAAAAGGGAAGGAAGGCAGGAAGAATATAAAAACAAAAGCCTATTGGCAAAACTCCTTAAGTCCTCCTGGCAGAGGAAGAGCACTGCTGGTGTCCTGATGCAGGAACTTGGGGTCCGGAGAGCAGCTGTGGGCCTGCTGCAGACACCTCTCTTAAAGAGTGGGAGTTGGGGGGGGCGGTGCTTTCCTCCTTCCTCTAACCTCAATGCTCTCCCCTAGCTGTTGGGAAAGGAATTAAGAAGAAATCCAGTCTTTAGACCCCAGTGACTCCCAGGACCTGGAGAAGCTGCACGAGGCAGGCACCTCCCAGGTGCTGCAATTTAACTGTCTGAGGTCCCATGTCTAGGAACAAGAAGGTCTGCGATCAGAAGAGTCCTGCTCAAACTTATGTGCTCAGCCTCCAGCACCCTTTAAAGACAGAGAAGGCCCATAGGCAGTGCTCAGGCCCAGTCTGCTCCAGCAGCACCAGCCTCTGCTGGGAAGGTGTGGTCAGGACCACCTCATGACTTAGTGACTTCAGGTGGTACCAGGGAGGGAAGACCAACCTCTCAGTTCAGGAATAGATTTGGAACAGAAGAAGTGACTGTCAGAGTCCCCTCCCCCCAATAATTCTCACATGAATAAAGTCCTTCTGTCACCCCTAGAGCTCTCTGTCACCCCTTCAGCAGCTTTCCTGCAGAAAAACTGCTGTGTTGTGTTGTTTTGGTGGCTTAGGAGAGCAACAGCAAAGATTCAGAAAGCCCCCACAAGCTTTAGGTGGATCTAATTCTGCTTTTGAAAAGTAGGTGGGAGAGGAATGGAAAGAGATTCTACTACCCAACAGTTAGTTTTCCAAGATCCTCCTCAGCCAAGTGAGGTTAAGAAAGGCTTGGTAGAGAGGGAGAAAAAGCCAAGCACCCCGATAATCCCCAGGAAGTTACAACTCCTAATCTAGCTGAGAACTCCTTGCAGAGATGCCTTGGACTCTCAGCCTGTGCCACTTGTCCAGGTGTGCCACTCTGTAGGCTCTCCCAGTCCATTCTCACCCCTGACACACAGAGTCAAAAGAGTCAGGTTTGCTTCTCTTTCATTTATTCTCCTATTTTAAAAGTCAGTAGAAAAAAAAATACTTTTTTTTGGTAGTAAATCAAATGTGTAATTATAGCTTATAGACTTAAGGCATAAAAAATTATCTTTTCTTCAGTTATACTTAGATGTTTTTAAAGGACTGCCTTGAACATGGCATGCTTTTATAGAACAAAACACTTAAATACAGGCTTTAAAGATAAAGAACGCTAGAAATGCCTAATGTCCCCTTCCACTGCCTTCACATAAATGAGGGAGAACAGAGAGAGAGAGAGTCCTTAGAATATCTCAGGTGACAAGAGCTCCTAAAACAAACTAATCCATACACAAAAGTCACACATTATTGCACCTTTAAAATAAGTTCTTCTAAAAAAAGTCAGAGGCAAATATCTGATTGCAAAGTTAAGATTTTTCTGCTTACTTATTTATCCAGGTCTCTTAATTTTAATACAGATTAAATAATCTGCTAAGGAGGGGTGATAGTTCCCTTTAGGACAGTGCAAAAGCAGTTGTTTATACTTTGAAGCTTATCCATTGGCCTTAGGACTTTTGAATGTTCAAACGAAGTGTAAATAGAATAAGGTCACAGGTGATTGACAAGTTCAAGTTGCTTAGCTCAATTATCAAAATTTTATTTCTAAATTATGTTCAATTTTATTTTCTTACTTTGCTATAAATGACCTTAGGAAATCCAATGGGAGTGGACAAGTTACACCATGTCCACAATTTATTTGTAAAGTCATTTTGTGGTTTACAATTAGATTTAGACACAGCTATCATGCTAATTCAAAGGCAGTTACTTTTAAGACACAATAATCACCAAATTTTGACAATTTTCTAAAATATCTTGAATCCTGCAGGCAGAACCTGCAGACTGTTTAGAATCTAATTCTCTGCATATTGGCATGCTACATTCAATGTCTGTCTATCCAAATAATGGAGTGCAATTCAAAAATATACTCCTTACAACTCACTTTCTACGTAATATCACAAAGTTATCCTAATGCATTATTTAATAGATAACCAACCTCTTCAGATCAAGGCTTGTGCTGCCACATCTGGAAATGCTTCTCTCCCTCCTCCTCCCCACCCTCCCACTGCCGCCAAGTCAGCCACCAGTGAGAGAACCGGCTGAAGCCTCCCCTTCCACCATTATGTGATAGCATCAGCTTTTAATCAGCGAGAGGAACTCCTATTTAAATTTACAGGATGACTCTTTATTTCATTTATCTTCTCTTTTGGAGGAAAGTGAAACAAGAGCGCCACCCTTATTAATTATAAGATTGATGGGGTGAAAAAAGCCAAATGAATTTGGCTTGCAAATTATTAGCAGGAGTATGAATATTTATGACAGTGCCAGGAACTGCAGTCATGAACCCTGTGTATCGAGCTTGGGAGACAGTCAGACCAATGCATTCGGGGAGGGTTCAGTCTCCCCAAATCTGACATGACATAAATGGAAATTTCTAAATTAGACCCAGGGTGGGCTCCCATCAAATCAATACCTCGCCTTTTCTTTTGGCTAAACTTGCTGAACATGAACTTACTTGTAGTGGCCTCTATCATAAACTTGAAAAATCTTCTTAGGCAAAAACAGATACCTATAAGTTTTCTGAAGAAAATCTATGTTTGTGCTTTTCCCACTTGACATTCCTTTATGTTTTAAATCAAATTCATCATACATTTTTAAAAAATTAAAGCTATTTGTATTTAGTGTAAAAATATTGGAAACCTAAAATATCCTGGGTATAAAAAGTATTTAAATAGACACAATCTAAGTTAGAGATAGAAATGAGAGGGCAAAACAAAACAGCAATATAAGAGATAAGAGGACAATTATAAAAAAATTCTCTTTGCTTGTTTTCCTTTTCCTGCAGCATACTTACTGATGCTTTAGTCTCAAAGTGAGAAAACTGAAATGAAAGGTGGAGGAAGAAAGGGTCAAGGTAGAAAGGGAAAGGGTAAAAAACATGTATTTAATAATTCGGTAAAAGACAAACTTTACCCTCCTCTTTTACACCTCTTGATTATACATTTAAGAGTTTTGTAGTGCTTTGGAAAAAGGGCTATGAATTTGAGACTTAATGAGTTCAACTACTGTGTCACCACTGGTTTCTTTTCTGTAAAAGAATCATGGAGTGGGGGCTGACCCAGTCCTGTGAAAATAGTTCACTCTGATGTCAGAGCCAGTTTAGCACATGCATTTTGAAAAGAAAGACAAGTTGTTTTGAAACACAAATGCTAAGCATTCTAAAAAGCATAAGCAATTTAAAAAATGCTCCTCAAATTTTCTGAAAAACTCCAAACTATACACACTAACTCCTAACTATGTGTGTCTGAGTGTGTGGTGTGTGTGTGTGTGTGTGTGTGTGTGTGTGTGTGTAGTCACAATTGTAAGTGGATATATGTGCTAAATTGATGCTTTGTATGTATCCTGTCTCAATTTGTCTATTTTCTGTAAGGATATAATTTTTTTAAAGAAGCAATACCACTGGCAACAATTTACTTAAATTCAGAAACCTTGAAATTGATGCATCTCCTATCAATCACACTTGGTAGATACAGTAAAACACATTCAACATTTGTATATCAATAGTGGCACACACACAAATCTGTTTTGTTCAATTTAAATGCTCTTCAACATGTCATTTCAGATTTTTCTGGAACATATTATGGGTTAGTCATCCTGTTTCAGCTGATTTTTAAATCCTTAACCTAATGAAAATTCAAAATAGAATATTTACTTGTCACAGATTCTAGAGCTAAAAGATGGGCTTTTGGGATAATTTGACCAACCCCTCTTATCCTTCTGACAAAGAATTGGGGGTCTTAAGATGGCAACTGACTAGTCGAACTCATAAAACTAATTAGCTCTAGCTCCTGACAAGATCCCAAGGCTCTTTAGCTCAGTTTTTCTTATGATATGGTGCTTTCTCATCTCCTGCTCTTTATATTAGAATAGTATTTATAATACTACATGCAGACTTTTCTACTAATATTTTTCTTCCTGGTGCACTGACAATAAAATTCTTATTAGATAATGATAAGATATTGACCTGTGTGTTTGCCAATATGAAGATTTGTTGTTGACCTGTGATGTCTGTATTGATTAGGCAAAAATGAGATCTATCCTCTACCTGAAGGATAAATAGACTTCAGTATCGGTATAAAAACAAACTGTGTATTAATAGAAATCCTAACCTTCTCTATTTATTGGTTGCACGTCAGCTCAGTCAATCAAGCTAGAAATAGATATAAATAGGAATAACTGAGAGCAATGCCTCAAAATCTCCAAAAATGTTCACTAGGGATATTTAAACTGATATGAGAATTCCTGACTTCAGCACTAGTAGCTTGCTTCTAGGTAACCTTCCCATCTGGCTCTTCTCTTCACCCCAAATTGAATCCTACATGTGCTCCATATATTTTACATTAAGGGGAATCCTATTCATGCCTGAGATGATCTTATATTTATGATGGCCTCTTCTGTCAAATTGTTATTTCTGTAGCTTGCTGTCAAAAATGTCACTCAAAGTTTCCTTTCCACCTCTCTTTACCCTCTGTCATAGTAATTTAGAATGTCTAATCTAAGTAGAATCTGCTTCACCTATAAAATACAGCTAGGAGAACTGTTTTCTTTCACTTCCTGTCTATCTCCCCCTTCTCCATACCCCCAGCCTTATCTTCATTCTGTTTAAGAGCTGTTGTTCATTGTTTTTCCTTGCAGTAAAATCGTTCATCCAAACAGCTTCTTTTAAGGTTCAAAAGCCTTACTTTTGTAAGAAAAGTTTATATATAAATGTGTTTGACATATATTCTGAGTCTGTGCTACTTAGGTTAACACTTAAGCGAGAAAGAGAACAAAACCAACACAAAAATCCCTGCTAATAACAGAATATTTTGAAGCATAAGTAGCAGATATTTTATTTTTGAAAATGTAAAAACATAAAATATTGAACTTGTTGGCATTTAAAACTCTTTATCAGTGTAACCTCCTTTTTTCTCTGTTTCTATTTCATTATTTTTTGCATGAATATGATAAATGGTCATTAAATCTAACCATTTTTATTTAATGTTCATAAAAACTGGTAGGTTTTCAAACAGATGTGGCCTGATATGGTTCAGTGAATTTAGTGGACTTCTCAGATAAATGGAATAATAACCATACAGAAGATGAATTTTATACCCTTGTTTACCTCTTCCAGAACTCACCCTTATTATAATTACAAATAGTG
>PVKZ01002027.1:209351-274936 GCA_004027375.1 Macroglossus sobrinus
TTTTTTTTTTCTGTAAGAAAGAAAACTGTAGTGGAGAGTAGTTCATGCATGAACAAATATTTATCTTCTTTTCTTGTAAATATTTTTTTTCCAGATCCAAATAAATGGTTGGAAAAGAAAGACTAGTTCATTTCATTTATTTTCTATCAATTAGGGATAAGTTTGAGAAATAACTCTTCCATTTTAACTTTTTTTAAAAAGATATTGGCAAAGAGAAGAAAGTGTTAGTCAGAGCTGCCTAAGTAGAGAGGATATACAAGTTTAACAAAGGCAGGAGAGCCCAGTGGTTTAAAACATAGCTTTATAGGCAGAGAGCCTGGCTCTAAATGCTGGCTCAGTCACTAATTAACTATGTGACCTTAGGTAAACTTCTCCTAGGGCTTTGACATGATGATCAAATGAGGTAATGTATGAAGTAATTTATCTTAGTACTTGGTTTATGGTAAAGATTCAATAGATATCAGCTGTTACTATTATTATTATTATTATTATTATTATTATTATTATTAATGGTCAAGCCCCTTCCCCTCTCCCAGCTTAGATAGGGCCACATATGAACAATACATGATATTTTGATATCTTCAGCTATCTATTACTTTTATTTATAATGTAGAAACTCAATATTAGTATAGATTCACAATTTGTTCTATATTTCTTGTGTCACTTTAGTTATATGCTGGTGTCTTTTAGTAAGTATTCCACCTTTCAATAAGACCTATATGACATATATTTTGCATGTAAGTCAGTCAAGTAAATAGTTTGTGGGGTTGTTTGGTAATGACATAATAGAAAAACCAGTAGACTGGGAGCCAGAAAAACTAGATTCTAAATATGATTCAGTCACTAATTAAAATGTGACAGGGCCTCAGTTTCCTCACCTATAAAATAGGTCAGAGTAGAAAACATCTATTCTGGTTCTAACAGTCAAAGATTGCATGACTCACATAGGAACTTTTCCTAGCAGAACTTTTTTTCTTCCAAGTGTATATTGAGAAACAGTTATGTGTCTAGCTTGTGCAAGGCCCTGGGACTCAAGGATAAATAACTTACAGTTTAGTGGTGGGACAAACATTACAAAACAATGAACTAAGTATTACTTTAGAGAGATGTACAGGGATTTATAAGACCATATATAAGACCATCTGACAAATGAGGAGCAAACATGTAACCAATGGGAAGATAAGGGAAAGTTCTGTAGAATGATTGGCACCTGAATCAAATAAGAAGAAATAAAAGCTAAGGAAGAGGTCAGGAGAAAGGCATGGAAACAAAAGAGAAAGACCAGCTCATAGAGAAATCTGGTAGTTCAGGTGACTGTAGAGCAGAGGGTGTGGGTAAGTAGGTAGAGATGAGGCTTCCCCTCACTCTTCCATGTCTCTGTGGCCAATCGCTATCCTCTCTCGGTTTCAGTACTTCCATTTGCTGATGATTCCTCATTTATATCTTTAGCCCAGACTTGATCTTGAACTTTAGACCTATATCTCCAACTCTCCATGGATATCTCTAAATGTCTGGAGGTACCTCAAACTTGTGATTTTTACTCCAAGGAAACACCTTCTTCTATGTTCACTATTGTGGTAAATATTACCATTCCCTCAGTTGCTTGTGCTAGAAATTGATCCTTGTCACTTCTCTTTTCTTTATCACTGATATCCAACAGCCCAATCAATTTTCAGGACATAATAATTATATGCCCTAAATGCATCTTTAACCCATATGCTTCTTCTATCTCCGCTGCCACCACTCTATCCCTAGCTGCCATTATTTAGATTTAATGGTAGGGGCTCTAGATTCAGATCTGATCCCATCATATTTCTATTTAAAATCATTTGGAATTTACATAATCTTATTAACCCTTGTCATATCAGTAAATTTAACAAAATTAAAAAATATATAATCCTTCAATGGGAACACATTATTCTTAGGATAACATCCAAATTTCTTAACATGTTCTAAAACCTTGATTGATTTCACTCCTGTTGCCTCATCCCCAGCCCCACCTGAAATTCCCTCATTCTCTTTGATCTAGTCACATTGCCCTTCTTTATGTTGCTCAAATGGTCAAGCCTTCTGCCCACTTCGGGCTCTTGCACTTTCCGTCTCTGCATTTTGGAAGGCTTTTTCCCCCACTTCACTATCTCCCATCTCTAACTGGGCTAACTGCTATTCATTCTTCAGATTTCAGTTTAAATGCCATTTCCATGGGGAAGTTTTCTTGACCATCTAGATTAGGCTAGATTCTCTATTCTCCTAATAACATTAAATTTGCTTTGTAGCATGATCACATTTATGGTTAATAATTATTCATGTAATTATTTGTTTAATGTCTGTTTCTCCCCTTGGACTATGCATTTTACAAGGACACGGTCAGGTATATTTAATTCACTACAGTATTCTCAATATCTAATAAATATTTTTTTGAAGGAAAAACGAAAGGGAGGGAGCAGTTAAATAAATAAGTACCACTGGACTGAGCAGCTAAGAGGACATGGTGACCTTGGAGAAGTAAACTGAAGTGGTTTGATGAGCAAAAGGGGGTGAGAAAGCAACACAGTAGGTGTAAACGAATTTGAATCTTATTCATGGGAAAAATAAAAATAATATGGCAACAAGTAAAGGGAAGATGGAGGACCAAAGAATATTTCACTTTTAAACATGAGTGAGAACTGAGCTTATTTACACAACTGAGGAGATCGCAATAAAAGAGAAGATATGCAGACAAATTGAGAGATTAGGGATATAGAAACAAGAAGATGCAATTTAATGGAGAAATGTTGTAGTACAAGCTGGGATCCAAGTCATAAGATGTGTTTTATAAATCTTAAAAGTCATCTCTTCATGGAGACAAGAAGAAAGGAAGTAAAGCCAGGTGTCATATGGATTACACAGAAGTGTGGGGCCCATAAGATTATGTGGGTTCTCCTTGATAGTTCGAATTGTCCTCTAGTTGTAGGAGGCACTCAGAGAAGGGAGGTGGTGGGAGAAAAACTGAGAGAGCAGTAAAAGCGTAGAATCACCATTGAGGGGAATAGAAGAGGAAGCTGCTCAGGATCAGGTCAAAAGGTTGCTGAACCTTGCCAGCCAAGACTTGTGATGCCAACCATCCATATAATTGTGTCATTTTCTCCAGAAGTGCTCAGCAATTTCAGTGGAGTGAGATGTGTAGATTCTTCCAAATCTGGGAGTTTGCAGGGAAAGAACAGTTAGGAAGTTGAGAATAGAGGTTGCAGAGTATTATTTGAATTACTAAACCATTATGTCTAAGTTAGATTTTAAAAAAGAAATAAATTCAGTGCTAGAGAGTTAGATGTTTTCTTGAAGAAAGAAATAGAGAAGTTCTGAGAGCTGGGAGAGTGTAGAGTGGAGTGAGAAATTGTTAATATTGGAATTTCAGATGTAGAGGTGGAAATTACCTGGGAATAAATAAATCCAGATTGGCTATAGGGGTGGATAGTATAAGAGGCATCTTCATGTCTGCTCAAAAGCTATGGCAGCACCCTCACCCTCACTTTCTTCTCTTCTCACTTCATGCTAGCTAGAAATCTTTTTTTTCTTTTTTTCTTTTTTTTAATGCTCCTTGGGTCAAATCACTAAAGAAAAAAAAGGCAAAGGAGAAAATGAGAATAAGGTTTATTCATTAGTTCTTTGTGAGTTTAATTCCATTCACTTCAATAAATATCTAGTGTATGAACACTAGGTGCCAAGGTACTGCTGCGTGGTAGAGGAGATCCAGTGTTTTCATCTGAACTACATCATTCTATTAACTTTATGGAGAATAGATTTGGGTAATCTAAGACTAGGGGCAGCAACATTAGTGGCTTCACTATTTAATAACTCTATGACTTTTGGAATATTTATTTAACCTCTTTGTGTCTTAGTTCCTTCATTTGTATAATGGGAACAATAATAGTACCTATCTTGTAGGTTTGTTAGAAATTAATTATTTATAATGATGCTTTACAGGGCCCATGGCTGTAGTAGGGAAAGTACAAAACGAGCCTCAAACATTTTGTGGTGCCTAATAGTGAGGAAGTGCTCATGAAAATGATGAGGCCTGTCAAAAGGGATAGGGAGCCTCCTTGAAGGGGCTTCTACTTATCAAGTCTGAGATAATTTGAACATCCAAATAAAAAAGGAAGTAATGGATTATAACCTACTGAATAAAATAAGTATCTGTGAGCCTATAATGATGAATAGGTAAATAAATAAAAAGAGAAAACTCTCTTACACAGAAGTACGACAAATAATAAAATAGTAGGAATGTTGAAATAAAAATAAAACATCTTTTTGCTACTAACATAGAAAAAAATGATTTAGGTAAGAATCATCAATGAATGCTAAATTTAGTGGAAGAAAGTTGATGAATATCAGGATATTTATATCATAAAGAAGTATCTTCCTATAAATAATTTAGTTATTACAAAAGGAAACATATCAACTGTTCAGTGGAGGAAAGAGACAGCTCTTTAACCAAGTAATAAAAATCAACATCACCAAAAAAGGCGATTTGCTTCCAACATAATACCGTGGAAAACATACAACTTCACTTCTTAGGATCCAGCCCCAAATGCACAATTTGAATATATTCTTTGACACATCACACAAATCCATATTGAGGGACATTCAATAATTCAAAATGCATTATTCAAAAGAAAAGCCAAATAACTATTCCACATTAAAGGGGACTAAAGAGACATGACAATTGTGATTTGTTATCCTGGGCTGGATTCTGCACTGGAATAAAAAATTGCTATAAAGGGCATTATTGGGTCCTTTATAATAGGTAAAATTGTAGTATGAACTTTTGATTAGGTAAAGGTTTGTATCAATGTTAAATTTTCTCAATTTTATAATTATACTATAGTTATATAAAAAATACACATTGAAATAAGTAGCAGGATATATACAACCAACTCTTAATTGTCAAGGAAAAACTGAAAAGAGAAAGAATGCAAGAGCAAATGTTGAAAAATTGTATAAAAATGGCAAATTTGGGGAAAGAGTGTACAGGAGATATGTATACTTACGGCAACTTTTCTGTAAGTTTGAAATTATTTAAAAGTAAAATTTTAAAGTGGATGTAAAAAAACAGATCCACCAAAACTCAACAGAAGTCAGTTATAAATCATCATCATCATCATCATTACCACAACCACCGTCATTTCAAGTAAATGGTGTTGGAGACCTCATCTCGGGCATCAGGCATTGGAAATAGGAGTGGTGTAGATAGGGATTATTAAAGCCAGCCCACCAGAAATTTTGGCAATATATGGGGAGTGCTCCATGCTATGGAATGTCATATGCCTCTAGATATGTGACACATCACCTCAATTCATACAGCCCACGACAACTTCTTACCATACAGGATGAACTCTCTGTGGTATACTCATGTGTGCCAAGCAGTCCATCCAACTATGTGCAATTCACTTCTGTGCCCTATGGAACCTCGGTAGGAACAGTTACGGAGAGAAAAGCCTAGTTCATTTTCAGACAGACAAAGACCTTCTACCATTCTTTCCTTCTCTTAAGGAGGAAATGAGAGGAAGAAGGAGGTAGAGAAAGAGCAATAAAAATTTTTATGGGAACAAAGCAGAATGAATGTGCTAGAAAACATCTTTTTTCTCTATTTCTGCAATCTTTTTCTGGCACCAGCCACTTAGCCCGAAGTTGTTTGTGACTGAGCCTGATGCTTTTTCCACACTAGAATAAAGTGACATAGCTCATCTCTTCTCTCAGGTTCTCTTTTTAAAGTCTTGTGGTTTAAGATCAACATAGTTACTCATTTGTGGCTATAACTCAGGCAGCACACATGCATGAGACTAGATGAAAAGCCGTCAAATGGATCATCTCAACAAAACACTGATTACTTGGTTAAAACATGTTTGAGCAAATAAAGTGAGTTTTACCAAAGATAATATTATTTAAAACCTTCATTTCCTGTTTCCTGCAGAATAAAACTTAAGATGACTTTCTACCATCTTAAATTATTCCACCTTGTCAAACCCTCCACATGCAGATACTAAAATCCCATTGGACAACTTATCAGGCCACCAGTATCCCATTTCATTCTCCTGTGGATTTGCGCATTCTATTACTTAAACCAATAATGCTTTAGTCTGCCACTGGACCAAGTTTGACAGTCAGCCAGCTCAAATGCCACCTACTTCTGGAAGTCCTCTGTGATACTTCCAAGAAGCATAGAATTCCCTTTGGTCTATATAAAGTATTTTCCCCATGTATACATTGATATATTGTCATACAATTGAACATAAATATTATGACTTTTATTTAATTCCCTTTTAGTCTTTTCCAAGCTTATGTCTTACAAAGACTTTGAGAATTAGCACTAGAAATATCACAGAAGTAAAAAAGTTATTGAATGTTTGCTAGAGAGAGTGGGATGAAGGAAAACATGATATTAAAGATACAATTATAGGTGGGGCTTGGTATAAAACCCTGTAAGCAAAATAGGGAATCTAATATTGATATATTGATATAGTTACTTTCAGAAACTTAGGTTCCTTTTTAAAGCATTAATTTTAATGTCATATTATGTTATATTAAGTATATAAAAACAGTATCATTGGATTATTTACCTTTTTTCTTTTTTCATAAACTGATGTCTTTTCAACTTCATCTTTAGGCACAGACAAATGGTCAGCTGACTAACATCATTAATTGAAGCATCTATTTTACTAACTTTACTTCTGGAAATGGAATAAAAAGGAGGTGTTACCCAGAGTTTAATATACCCACTGATGATGAGGTTATTTGAGTGATGGTAATTGGCAAGAAGAAAGACGTAGAGATCTATCTGGAGACCAACCCTCACACTTTAGGCATGTTGCCAGATAAAGACTAAAAACAGCACATAAAATGGCAAGAAAAATATGCTCCTTGGTTTTCTTATTGCCATAAAAGCCTTTGGGAAGAGATTTAAGAGCTATGCCATTCTGAAATGGTAACATTAGACTCCTTTTTCTATGACTCGAAAGCTTTTGCCATTATGGAATGGAGACGAGGAATACCATCTTCAAAGAAATGTAACCACCTGGTCTATCTACTCATCGCCAAAATAAATAAATAAATAAATAAATAAAAATAAAGTAAGTAAGGTTGCAGAATGGTCATCCATTTAAATTTAATGCTGCTCTTGGAACCAGATCACTAACTCGACAATACTGTTTCTTTGTTTTAGAGTAAAATATGAAACCTCTTTAACCTTGAAGATGACAATTTTATTAGTGATATGTTCTTGATTTTTTTCATATCTACACAAGATTTGGTAGTATACAATACATTTACAGGATATAGCCACAACTTCCTTCTCCGGGAAATGTCTATCAATTTAATTATTAAAACCAGTTTAATGTTGGTGCCCTGCCCTCGTGAGTAGAATCTTTAAGATGATATGAACCAATCCACACTCTATTATTTCACTGACATTTAACATGTTCCTTGCAGATGTCAAGCTGTGGCTTCCTAAATCTAAAACAATGAGCAAATGATACTGGTTCGATCAATGAATAAATTAGCTAAAATGTTTGAATGACTGAACCAACAAGTCATTTGACACATTATAAACTAAAACATTGAAGGAATTTGGAAAAAATGGGATTGTGTTGTTTCCTGGGTCATTCAAAATCTCTGTGTTTCCTTTTCTGTAAAATGGGTATATTAATACTTTGCCCAGATGGAGTCTAGTAAAAGTTAGAAATTATACATGTAAAGTATCTAACATGTAGCAAGACACTTGATAAATGGTTGCTGTAATTTGTTATTATTGTTATTATATAGAAAAGTTCAAGTCATTTTGAAGAAATTAAGCAATTAATTACTCATTTATGCAAATTAAAAAAGTCTATCTAGTACTTTCATTTAATTGGTTTAGGTGTAATGGCAAGAGACAGTTAAAAGCTGGATTAATCTGAGTTGTCAAGCAGTTTAAATAGCAAGCTAGCCATTTGTTTTAGTTTATTATTTATCTGCCTTCACGTTTAATAACTAGGCCTTTTAGTTTCAGCTGTTTTATGTAATATTTTTTAGTAAATAGCTGATCTAATTGATATTTTGCTAATAGTAAAAACTGAGTAAGAGAATAATAGAGATTGTTTGAGGAAGGGGGAGGCTGTTTCTAGTTCAACATTTTATGAAATGGATTGTGAATGAAATAAAGGCAATATTCTCGTATGGTGGAATCCCCGACACACTAAGAATACTGACAGTGTAAAGATAGTAAGCAAAAAGGTCCTAAATATGTCAAAAACTTTTAAAATGATTTTTTGTAAGCCAAGAAAATTGTCAAATAAGTCGGAGACTATATATGTACTAATGCATTTGTCTTTCTGACTTTCCGATCTTGATTAGTTTTTCAATGCCATTGGCATCTCTAAAGTTACAATTTGAGGAGATTCTGGATTGCAGTTACGCTGTCAAAGGGTCATTCTTCTTAGTAATAAGGTAGCTAGTGGTTCCTGGGAGAGAAGAGAAAATAATCAGGTTTTGAAAGTTGCAACACACTGAAGTTGAGAGTGGGTTCTTGGCAGAAGCCTAGCTCCTCTTTCTCAGACTGTTCATCATCATTGCAAAGAAGAAAATGGTGGGGCTTACACTTACAGCCATGAAGCAGGGACCCAAATAACAAACACAACCATGGAAACTGCAGACTAGAATATATTTGGCTACTAATTTTGAGAGTACTTTGTTTTTTCATTTACCACACTGTTGAGTCACGTGTTAAGGGTGGTAGGTTCCTCTAAAAAGAAGCAGGCTGATTATTTTGAAGCTAATTATTATCAAATGACTTTGCTTCAAAACATTCCTTAATTTCCATTTGAAGTGAAGTCATTTGAGTTTGAAGCATATTCCTTTGCTGTTGTTGCCAAAAAATAAAAATAAAAAAGAAAGAAAATTGAATTTCTGCATTCAGTGCTTGCAAATCTGTTGATTCAAGATGTGATGGAAAATTTAAGTCCTGAAAGCAAGATTTATTTCATGTGGCCTTGAGTGACCTACCCTCGTTATCAGTAGTGTTTTTACTTCATAAAGACAAAGGTAAACTTGAATATGAAGATTTGTGAATTGTATCTATAATTTAGACCTAAAGAAAAACTTAAATGAAAGATCTGAAACTGTAAAATTCCTAGAAGAAACCAGAGGTGGTAAGCTTCTTGTCACAGGTCTTGGTGATGCAAAAGCAACAGAAACAAAAACAAAGTAGGGTTACATCAAACTAAAAAGCTTTAAACAGCAAAAGATACTATTAATAAAATGAATGGGAGAAAATATTTGCAAATCATATATCTGATAAGGGGCTAATATCCAATATATATAAAGAACTCATGCAACTCAATTGCAAAATAAACCCCAAACAATCTGATTTAAGAATGGGCAGAAGATCTGAGTAGACATTTTTCCAAAGAAGACATACAGGTGGCCAACAGATATATTAAAAGGTGCTCAACGTCACTAATCATCAAGGAAATACAAATCAAAACTACAATGAAGTATCACCTCATACCTGTTAGAATGGCTATTATCAAAAAGAGAAAATAACAAGTGTTGGCAAGGATGTAGAGAAAATAAATCCCTTTTGGCGGGAATGTAAATTGGTACAGCCACTGTGAAAAACAGTATAAATTTTTCTCAAAAATATTAAAAAAAGAACTACCATATTATCCAGAAATTCCACTTCTTGGTATTTATCTGAAGTAAACAAAAACACTAATTCTAAAAGATAGACACACTTCTGTATTCATTGCATCATTATTTACAGTGGCCAAGATATGGAAACAACATAAGTGTTCATCAATAAATTAATGAATAAAGAAGTGTGGTATATATATAAATATGTATAGATAAATATTATTTAGCAATAAAAAAGAATGAAATCTTGCATTTTGCAACAACATGGATGGACTTCGAGGGCATTATGTTAAGTCAGACAGATAAAGATAAATATTATATGATCTCTCTTGTATGTGGAATCTAATATGTATATACCATAGATATAGAAAACAGATTGGTGGTTGCCAGAGGTGGGGGTGGGGGTAGGATAAATGAACTTGTTATAGGATATAAGTTATAGATTGAATTTGAAAAATTAATAAGATGAAGAAAACTAATTAAATATAGCATTTCAATAAAGTGTTTTCATGCCTTACTTAATAACAGATATATTGAATAAAATCTTAGTATTAGAAAGTCTAGAAATCTTTTGATGCAATTGTTGTTAGTTTTATAGGATTAATAAATACCAGGAGCAATATCATTGATGTTAAGAGCAGCTTTTCATACAAGTCACCCAATGTCTATCAGTTTCATTGGGAAAATTTGGAGTATTTCCTACGTTGGACCATGGCTCAGACAATGACATCATTTAGCCAGCAGCCACCATGTCATAAAGGAAGATCACATCAACATTTTCTAAAAATAAAAGAAAGATTAGAAATTACTAAAATGATTTGA
Organism: Macroglossus sobrinus; assembly: GCA_004027375.1. Taxonomy (NCBI): domain Eukaryota; kingdom Metazoa; phylum Chordata; class Mammalia; order Chiroptera; family Pteropodidae; genus Macroglossus; species Macroglossus sobrinus. The sequence continues at coordinate 219,819 of PVKZ01002027.1, forward strand.
AAAAACTATGCTACAAATTATATCACTTTATTTAGCAGTTTTATAATATATAGTTTTGTTTAGCTAGGAATAAAAAGAAATTGTTTTGTATTTTGATTGATTCTTTGATAAATGTATTAGTATACTAGTTCTTGACATTTAAAAAATATCATCCTGTGTTTGCTGGACACGGATTTTTCTTAAAGACTCATACAATATCCAGGTTCTGGTTCCAGTTCTGCTATTTTGCTAGTTGCGTGACCTTGGGGGAGAGATTTAATATCTCTGAGATTTAATTTCTCCGTCTGTAAAATGGGTATAATATTATTTTCCTTCTCATCCACGATGTGGATCAAGATAATAGATGTTAAAACAGGCTGAAAATTTTAATACAAAAACACAAAAAATAAGATTTAAAAAATAACTTTACTTTTAAAAATTTTCTTTTAGTTCACTTTACATAATAATTTATATCTGAAAAATAAAATTTATTAATTAAAATACTTTGCTCATGATTTATAAAACAACTAAAAAAAAAGATGTTGAAAAGATAGCATTCGTGAATTAAATAATACAGTTTTTGGGACGAGACCTGTAACCATTGTACATTAGATTGAATAAAGAAATTATTTGTATTAGGTTACCATGCAGATTTATAAAACAATAAAATATAGAAAAATACAAAAGTATTTTATGTAATCCCAACAGAGTACCATTTCCTTAATTGTAAGAGAAACAGATATTTTTAGAAGCTACAAGTATTAAGTTTACAGAAGTGTAAGACACCAAAATAAAATATAAGGTTTTATTAAATAATGACAGGAATATATGGAGTTCCTGGTAGCTGCAAAAAATACCATAAAAATATCTAAAACAGGTCACAAACATGAGAAAAGTAGTTTATAAAAGCAAACACTCAGATTAACTCAATTAAAGAACAAACAAAACCCCCCTCAATAACTGAATGGCAAATGGTTAAAAAATAGAGAATACGTGTTAATGTGTATCACTCTATGTTTGATCCTATGAAATATCTGCAAACATTATTTGGGGAGAACTTATCTCTATCCATGTGTAATTTGTGGAGTATATGCATGCACTAAATTTTTATCTATATATATTATCTAAACTAGACTTTGGGTTTTATGGGACAATTTACCTATTATTTTTGTTTGTTTATCTTGGAAGTAGAGTTTGGATTATTTTCTCAAGATTTTATTTTCTTGTTTTTTTTTTTAATGGCTTATATATCAACATGGTAAGAAACTCAAACAGTATGAAAGGATGTATACCATGAAGACAAGACTTCCTTCCATTCCCAAACCCCAGTGATATTTCTCTCTCTGACAGTTACTATTAGTATTTTAAATATATCATTCTAACTGTATTCTCTGCATAGTCTCTGCTTATATCTCAACCACTCTTTTTATTATAAAAATAGCTTATTTGGGTCATAACAGGAAACAGGACACACTCAAATAACATTAGAGGACAGTTTCTTTACAAAGAAATTATCACCAAATATATGGTTATAATACAGGGGAACCACAAAGACATAGCTGTAGAACTGTTGCATCTCCTGGGCAGTGATGCAGCTAGCCTAAGGCAAGGAGGAAACAAACATTCAGATCTCACTCTCCTTTCCTCTGATTCATTGCTGGGGTTCCTCACTGGCCAAATCCATCCAGCAGCAAGAGGACCTAGGAGCCCAGAGATATATTCCATAGAGGTTTGTCTCCAAGGGCAAGAGGCAGAGTGGAGAAGAGTGAAGAGTGGATCAGGATGAGCAACTGGAAGATATCTGCTACTCACTCTTCTGCTCCTCGCTTTTCACAGTTAACAATATATGTTGGAGATCATTCCATGTATCGGTACATATAGACATGTTTCATTCATTTGAAGGAAGTAATTATTGCATGGATGAAATGTATTTAATTGGTCTTCTATTGCTAAACTTTGAAATTGATTTCCTGTCTTTTGTGAACGCAAACACAGCAACAAATGTACTTGTACATATGTCTTTGTGCAAGTGTGAGCTATATTTGTTGTATACATTTCTAAAACGAACTTGCTTCCTCATTAATTTTAGGGGGGTCAAAGTGGATTTTGGGTATTTCCCCAAACAGAAAAATCAAGTTGTCAAAAAATTGTTTGGAGCCCTTATTGCCCAATATAACTTCAATATTGGGTAAAAATCCATATTCTTTTTAATTTGTAAAATTGTAGAATAGTGTAGAAGTTAAGTACATGCACTCAGGAGCTGGTAAGCCTATGTTGGAATCCTTGGCAAGTTTTGCAACATCTCTATGCTTCAGTTTCTTTAACTGTAAAATGGGAATAATGATAATACTAGTGGCAACTGCAAAGGAAATAAATTGATATATGGAGACTGCTTAGACCAGTGTGTAGCATTACATCAAGGGAGTGCTTCTTCCCAAGAGATAGAGGGAGATCAGCTTGGAGGGAAGAGGCCGCAGATCTACTTGGAGTCTCACAGATGACCTCTTTAACCATACTGTCTTGAGTATTGTAACTTTATAAGAAGTCTTGAAATCAGGAAGTGTTAGTTCTTTGGCCTTGTTCTTTTTCAAAATTGTTTTAGCTAGGTCTCGCTTTTAAGTTTTCTTAGGTGGAAATAGAGCAGTGCTTACTCTAGAGCTAATTATTCCCCACTAATGATGAAAGGTCCTTCCAAATTGTCTGTGAAATGCACCATTAGTTTGCATTTTTCAGTCTGGCTGCTGGATAGAGGAACTATTCTAGCCCTGTGTCAGTACCTGGAACTCTTTCTTTAATCATTTCAGATGATCCTTTTTCTGGCCTCACACATTTGCATTGATCAGTATTTTGCTGAGTACTCAGGGGCCCCCTCTGCTAATCTGAGTCCTCTCTTAGTACAATTTTCACTTGTCTGGGATTTGGTTCTATGAACTCTGGCTCCTGCAATCTCCTCAAACACTCCTCTCCATCTCTTCAACTCAGGAAGTCTGTTGAGCTCTATCTACCTCCTTGCACTATGTGGTTTGGAAACTCTCGAAACAATAATAAGCTGGGCCAATAGTAGGATTCATATAATTTGGTTCCCATGTCTGAGAGATCATTGACATTCACTGCCTGATATAATTTAAAAACAGTCGTTTCTCTCTCTCTCTCTCTCTCTCTCTCTCTCTCTCTCTCTCTCTCTCTCTCTCTCTCTCTCTCTTGCTTGTTTCAGTCAGGAGGGTAAACCCAAACCCAGCACCCTGTTCATCTTGTTTGGAAACAGAAATGCTCCTACCTTGCTTTTTTATGATTCTCTATCTTTTCTATCCTTCACTGGGTTGAGTCTTTATTCAATTTCTTCCCTCTACTGAATTAAAAGTAATAGGTTTATTTCTAGTTTTTTTGGTATTAACCTTTACACACATACATGAATTAACTTCTAAGTTCTAAGATTAATCAGTATCTTTACCTTTATCATGCCAAAGATTTCATAAAACTAATTCCTCCTATTTAACCAGTTATTATTATCTAGAGTTGTAGTTCTACCTTTTTTTTATCTTCCTAAATTAATCACCATTATTATTGGTATATCTGGTTGGTACTTATTTAGGATTGTTCATATAGGAATTGTTTTCCTTGCTTATTAATTCTTCTTACACCTCATTCATTCCTTCTATGTTCAATTTCCAGTGGGATTTTGCTAATAATAAATTATGTTTTATCTTTTCTAAAAATTTTATTTTATCTTTATTGAATAATCATTTAGCTGGCTACAGATGTTTATGTGAATAATTATTTACTCTCAGGACTTTAAAGATATTTTACCACTGCCCTCTGTTTTTTATCATTATTATTGAGAAGTGTGCTATTAATCTAATAGGTATTCCCATAAAGATAATATGTCTTTTTCTCTGGTTTACTGAAAAAGAACTTCTCTGATTTAGTATTCTGCAATTTATTTTGCCTAGGTGACTTTAGGTTAATTTATTCTGCTTGGGAGTCATTGTGATCCCTGAATTTAATTATTTAATTCTAGAATATTTTCACGATACTATCGCTCTAAATTTTGTCCCTCTCATATACTCTCTATTTGTCCCCTTAGGAAAGTTTCAAAATTTTAATTTTTTCCTCAGTGTCTCTTAATGTCTCTTTCATATGTTTCCTCTCCTTATTCTCTTCTTTTTATTTTGAATAATTCCTTCAGTTCTATTTTCTATTTTTTTAAATTTCTGCTTACCTCTTTAAAATACTTTAAACTCAGATTTATTTCTCTTTTTATGTTTTAAAATAATTTCAAATACCTATTTTAAACTTTCTGTGTGATAATTTTCTTTTGTAAAGTTCTTGAGATCTAATTCTGCTGTCTGAAGGACTTGATAAAACAAAAAATTGCTTCTTTTGTATTTTGTAAGTTTGGATCATCATCTCATGTTAGCTGGTCTTTATTTGTAGAAACCTGTCTTGCATTGAGATTATGTTTTTCCAGAAAGGTATTGCATTTGCTTTTTCAGCTGGTCCAATAGTATTACCGCCACAGAACTACTTTTCAAATTACTTATTTTTTAAAAATTTTATTTATTTAAATTAGTTTCAAGTATACAATACATTGGTTAGACATCTATATATATTCATAAAATGATCCCCCTAATTGCTCTCTCCCTTCCCTGGCCCTCCATCTAGCCCTTATATTAATGCTAACTGTACTGATGAGATGCCCAGACCATGTATTACAAACTATGTGTGTGTGTGTGTGTGTGTGTGTGTGTGTGTGTGTGTGTGTATAATATAAATAAATATAAACATAAACAAAACATTTGTGAGGGTAGGATTATATATACAAAATTATCAGAAAAAAATCTTTTTTCTACCATTGATTTTATTCTGTTTAGTGTTTGCATTTTCTTGGCTGGTACCACACTTTTTAAATTATTGTTACTTTATATTTTACTATCTTCTAGAATTAAGAAAAATCTCTTATTTATTATCCCATTATTAATGTTATTCCTTATTCTATACTTATTATTTGAAAAAATTAGATTTGTCATCATCTTGCTGCAAATAGATAAATATTTTCTAGTTCTACCTTTTCACAAATTGCCTACTCCTTCAAAAGTTGGAGATTTATGCAGCATAGGGTCAGTTCACAGTTACCACTTGAATTTTTACTTCATCCTTATTATAGGCCCCTTGGATTTACCTGACTTGTAAACTCAGTCATGTATTTGAGAAGATGTATGTAATTTTTTAAGTGGGAGATTATATTAATTAGCTATTGCTTTGAAACACGATTTTAACAAGATTTTGACAATAAGCTTTACCCACTGCTTCACATGTCTGTAAATCTACTGGACCTACTCTGCTTTATGTGGCTTTCAGAGCATATACTCATGACTCTGGCAATTGTGCAAGAGGTTATTATAATATTATATTTCTTCAATTAACAATGTGGTATGTATCCCACTTACTCAATCTTTGTTTAATATTTTAAATATTTTTTCATCAAATTACCTTCTTGGAGGCTTCACATCTTTTTGATGTTATTTTTTTCTATTTTTTAACATCATGTTAATAAAATATATATCTTTAAAATTTTCATGGGAAATATTTAACATTTTTTGTATGAATGACAGCATAAAGTTTTCTACTATCATTAAAATAGAGTTGTTGCTGTCAAACTTTGATGTGTACCAGAATTACCTGAGAAGGTTGTTAATTATAGGGATTTCTTGGCCTCATTGCAGAACTATTGAATCAAAATCATCAGAGATGGGGCAGGAGAACTTTTATTTTAACAAGTCTCCCCAGATGATGCTTTGAGAGGTGAATGTTTAAGAACCACCGAAATAGAGTGATCTTGGCCAACATTTACTTTAGCATAAATCTTTGATGTGTCTAATATTACTATTCTATACTCATGTCTCTTTAGCAATCTTTTATCCCAAGAGTTATCAGGAAGTTTATGAAATCATAATATTTTTAGAGGGTCTTCATAATATTAGCTTTTTTACAAAAAAATAGTGTAACTTTTTTAAAAAAAAATAGTGTAACTTTCCAGCTGATGAATTATAAAATGCTTTAGAAAATGGAGTTCAGATACTATTTAGGTCCTCGGGACATCTGGATAGATTCTATGCAATCATTATTCAGTATCTTGAGTCAATCTGGTTAGTGACTAACCACTTTTTCTAATAGAATTCTTGAATTTCACTCCAGCTAATGTTGCCTTGCATCCAAGTATAAAATGTCTAGTTAATGTGCTAATAATACCAGAGAGCTCTTCTGTCTTTTTCTGACAAATTGCTTATTTTGAGCTTCCTTGGATGATTTTCTTTCAGTGTTGACTTGTCTCCACATTGGCTGAATACACAAATTGACCACATTGCCACTTGCTTCTAGTTCCTGAAGCTAGAAACTTGATTCAGGACTCCATAATGGAAAGGAATATTGCAAAGTCTTTGCTGAAAAGAGGATTTCTTTGCTTGATTGCTTGCTGTGGAGATATGTAAACAAAATTGCCAGAAATTTTCTTCTCTTTGTCATATTTTCTTCAATGTTTATTATTTCTTTTATTACAACAACACTTTGATAACCAATACTTCTCTGCCTATTGATTCTTGACTTTTTTTCCTCTGCTGCTAAATTATATGTTTACTGGTATAGTTTGTTTTATTTTTTAAGCAGAGATGCTTTGCGCAGGTGAGTGTCCTTTTGCAAGTCCAGGCTGACATCTGTCATTTAGTCTGAGATTTTTAGATTTGTCCTATTTTGTTTTCAATTTTGTTAATTGATTTGAAGTTACTTGAAATTTCTTTAGATTCTGAGATTCATACCAGGTTTTTTTTTTTTTTTTTTTTTTTTTTTTTTTTTTTTTTTTTTTTTTTTTTTTTTTTTTTTTTTTTTTTTTTTTTTTTTTTTTTTTTTTTTTTTTAAGAAAAGTAGGCCTTTATTTCCTTGCTTTATAAATAAAGCTGGCTGTGCTGGTCAGTATATGGCTTCGATACAATAAATTCAGAACAGTTTGATTGTGTTCCTGTTCATTCATATGTGTATATTTAACTATGTGGACTTCATAGTTAAAAAATTGAGAGAGTTCAGCTGAGGAGAGGGCATTAAGATGTATTTTTTTTTCTGTTCCTTTCATAAGAAGATTGTTCTAACTAAGTATTATTTTTAAAAATGTATAACTTATTACAAGAAATATGTTACTTGCCTTTATTGCAGCAAGTAACATATTTCTCGTAATAAGAATAGGAGGTTCCAATGATGTAAGAAGCAGGTTTCTCTTGGATATTTTCTGGTCCAGCTTCCATGTGTTTACAACACTTCATTGAACTATCTTAACTCATGTAAGATAACCTTTTCTGATTAAGATGAGCCATCTCAGTGGCAGATTTCAAGTTGTTTTATCATGAAGGCATTAGCAATTATTTTTATACCCAGCTATTTATAACTCTGTTTATTAATAACTTCTATAATATATATTCGATCATGAGTATATGTTTTCAGCTCTTAGAATGGTGCCCCTCTAGAAACTAATTTTTGGGTATCTATTAGATAATTTTCCATAAAATGACTTACTTCTTTAATTCAACATTCATCTGTGTGAGAATATAATAGGAGCCACTTTTGATTTTACTAAAAATACTTGCCTCTCAAGGTAGCAAGTAACTATCATTGGGGCAGGAGTAAAAGGAATAAGGAGACAAAATATCTGGATTCACCTTGAAATCTGGCTTTTATGCATAGGACTTTATCATCTGATTCTTTATGTCCAAGTTATGAAGTTATCAGATAGTTTAGGGAAAAATCGTTGTTACCTAGAAATATCCATTACTGAACTAACCACTTATACAATTAGTCCTCATCCAACTATCTCTCCTGGCTTAGCAGAACATTACAGGGGCCCATCATGTCAATACCTTTATCAGGCTATTATAAAAAACCAATAATATGATATAAATAATATAAATAATTGCAAAGAAAAATTACAGACCTTTCAAAAGACGTAGAACTTTATGAAGTCAATGAAAGCAATGTTGGTAAACTGTATTAATCACATTTTAAGTTACTATTTGAAGTTAACAACTAGAGAAGAGACATCGAGGAGGAAGAAGAAACTAAACAGAGAATGTGAATATGAAGGATTTAGTGAGACCTTTGGAAAGTCAATTAAAAAAAAAAACTCAATAGTATTGTGATTCCAAAGTGAAACGTGAAATAATGGGTGTATTATGCTGTCTTATATTGCAGTTGTGGAAATTACAATAATCACAAAAAATGCAGTACTTGATTCACTCTTCTTGAGTCCAAGAAGTACTTCATTGAATTATAAAATATATTTGTTACTTATAAAATACATTTGGTTTTGTAATTTTAACTTTCATTAAAAATAGTTCTAAGCAAATCTTCTTGAACTACTTACTATCAAATTATGGTTCCATTTTAAATGGATTAGCTGGGAGATGACTTTTGCTGGCACTAGTTAACTCTGAAGATGTGAACTTCCTGTGTGATGAAGTGATCCACTCTCTTCTTCATTTTCACCCTTCACTTTTCACTTCTTTTAGTTCTTTGTTTTCTCTACCTCTATCCTTATTATACTTTAATTTTCTTTTTTTTTTTTTATTCATTATTCCTTCTTTTTTTTGGTCAGACTCCAGCTCCAGCTCCTAGAAAACCAGATAGGTGAATGTGTGTAGTCAGTCCCCTAAGATGCTTGTGACACATTGACTTGTTTGCAGTTTTACTTTATTAGGAAACACAGAAAAAGACATTTTTATATCTATATTCTTTCCTTTATTTCTAACAATTTCAAACAAGTAATTATAGCTTGTAAAGGCTACTTATTTTTAATTAACCTTCTTATGAAAGAGAAAAATTGCCAGGGTAATAATTAGCTAGCTTCCCCTGAGGAGAAATATTAAGGCAGCAAGTTATAGGAAAGAGTAAGGAGAGTGCTTTCTGAGAAAGGGTTTGCTACCTTAAGAATAATATTGCCTAATCTTTTCTGAGAATTGACCTCTAATTTTGCAGATGGTAAATTCTTAACAAATATTTGTAAATTGGTTTGAGGAGCCAATGCCAGAACCCAGTGTTTTGATGTAGTGGCAATTCACCTCTATAGCCAAGTTGTAAAAAAGCTTGGGGCACAGTGCACGCTCATTTGATTGGTGCCCAGGTTATTTACTACGTAGATCAGTGTTTCTTAACCACACTTTAGAACCATGAGAGGAGCTTTAAATTTTGATGGCTAGCTTTTTCTGTCTGGCTTATTTCACTTAGCATGATTATCTCGAGGTCCGTCCATATTGTAGCAAATGACAGTATTTCATCTCTTCTTATGGTTGAGTAATATATTCCATTGTATATGTGTACCAAGCTTCTTTAACCAGTCATCTATCATAGAACATTTCGGTTGCTTCCATGTCCTGGCCACTGTGAGTAATGCTGCTATGAACATCGGTGTGCAAATATCTTTTGGGATATGGGTTTTCAAATCTTTGGGGTAATTACCAAGTAGAGGGATTGCTGGATCATATAGTAGATCAATTCTTAGTTGAAAATCACATGATATCACTTATAGGTGGGATATAAACCTAAAAGCAACAAAAGAGTAGGACAAACAAACAGAAACTCATGGACATGGACTATGGGCTAGTGGTTACCAGAAGACTATAGACTAGTGGTTACTAGTAGGGTGGAGGAAGAGGGGAGAGGTAGATGTGGTAAAGGGGGTCAAATTTAGGGTTTAGGGGGAGGATGAAGTGGGTAAAGGAGATCAAATATATGGTAGCTGAAGAAAACTGGACTTTGGGTGGTAAACACACAATAGAATATACAGATATCAAATGATACTGTACACCTGAAAACTATATAATTTTATTAACCAATGTTATCTCAATAAACTTAATAAAAAATTAAAAAATATAAATTGGGATTAAAAAAAAAATGATGCCCAGGCCACATGCCATTACCAGACCTCTGGGGTGGGAACTGATATTAATATTTATAAAGCTCCCTTGGTGATTCCAATGTGTAGCCAAACTTGAAAACCATTATCTAAGATGATAATGATGATGCCTCTGAGTATCTTCTTTAAGGTGGATTCTTCATGGTTTTGAGGTTTCAAATTGCATTTTTAACTTTCTACAACAGTCACACCAATACAGGTAATTCAGTTCTGATGGAGAGACTCAAAATATTCTGGAGTATGGTAAGGCAGAGTGCTCAGCCTGGATCCTATAGATTTATACAATTTAGGATTGGGGTCAGGTGAAGGCTCTTTCACCACGGGAAAGCTTTTTTCACATATACGATTCTTATATGGACTTAACCACAATTCATCTGCCCCTTTATGATACCTGATGTTCTTTCAACCAAGATAGCAGCTCTTGTAAAGGGTGCTGTGGCTTGGTGATTGACTAAAGAAGACATTTCCTACTATACTATTACTTAATGGCTGTCCTCTTTATCTGGAGATCTGCCTCATGGTTGTTGTCAGGCTGACTTCTTGCGGCATGAAGGATGAAATATGTCTCTGGTCTTCCTCTCGACTCTCGCTTTTTGGACAATTTTGTGTCTCCCCATCAGAATTGAATTACCTGTATTGGTATCTGCTCTAGAAAGATAAAGGACTATTTGAGACCTCAGAACCATGCAGAATTCACCTTAAGAAAAGTGCATAGTAACCCCACCCCCAACTACGGTCAAGTGTGAGCTTGGGAAACAAATTATGCAGACAAAACTCCTGCTCTGGCAAGAAGCCTATATTTTAAACTGTGCGCTTTGCAAAAAGCATTCGCTAGGATGTAATGTAAACATTGACTTACAAGCTTTGGTGTGCTCCATGTTTGTGTTGTGTAAGTAGCTTGTTGAAACTGAAGGGGAGAGAGATTTATCATCTTACTTATGCAAGTCAGGCAATGTTCTGTGGTAGAAGAGGGATTTTAGGAGCTCTTTAAGTGGGGAAGAAAGTGTGTATTTGGTCTTAGTGAGCAGTGAAATGAAACAAGAGGGTAACATTTTGAGAAAAGAGATTAATCTACCCAGGAAAGCTAAATTACTGTATTAAGTAATAGTATAAAGCTGTAAATTGTTTTATGCCACCACTAAGCAAGAGATAGCCGCAAACTCTAAAATGTAGATTTATTTAAAATAATATTTTGACATTATAACAAATATAACTGACATTTATTGGTTGCTTAGCACATAAAAAATAATTTATTCTTCAGAACAATTCTATGTGGTGGGCTACTATCTCCACTTCACAGATGAGGCACTGAGAAAGTGTGCAAATTATCCAAGGTCACATGGTTATTAAATGGCAAAACCGGAATTGCAGCTTTGATAGTCTGGCTTTGAATACCATGTGCATTAAGTTGACCTTGTTCTGTGTTATTTTATTTGGTATAATTGCTGAAATTGCTTATTTTACTTTCTTGTGACCAGATAGAATCTCGTGGGTTGAGTCACTTAATTCTACTGGGTTTATTTGAAATGAATGATAATTATTAGTAACATCTCATGATATTTATTTTGCTGATCTGATATAATAAATGGAGAATTTCTGGCAGGACACTGAACTATCAACCAACTGATTTATTTTCATGAAGTGAAATTAGATTGTTATTTAATTAATATTCTTTCTTTGATGAAAATAGAACTACAAGTATTAGGTAATTACAATTTAGTTAATTTGTATTATTGCTAAATTAACCTTCTTTGAAAATTTTAAAGTGAGATTTTATACAGATAATAGAAAAGACTGTAATAGTTTGAAGAAGTTGAGAAAAAGTTATATATTAAATTGTAGACACCCCTCTCCCTCAACCCAGAAAGGCATCTTATAATATGAAGCAAGTGAGGATAGAATTTCCTATAATCAGCTCAATAGGATCCTCAAAAATTTGTTGTATCACAGTTACTGTTAGGGTAATATCCTAAAAATTCAGAATTTAAGATCTACAGCACCTAGTCCAGTACCAGGCCCACAGTAGGCACACAATATTTGTTGAATACGTATTACAGAATGAATTCAAGTCACTGCCAAAAGACAGAAGAAAACAGTTTCAAAATTCTCTTTTTATGAACATTTTTTAATTTCCATATTTTCCAACTGAGAATGTATATGTTTCTAACATCACCAGTGAATATTAAATCAGTCAGATTCAGCTACACGACATTTCAGATAAAAGATATTCTTGAAAAAAGACAGAAGGCACATTTCTTCTGACTTTTCCGAGCCATGTACTCAACTTAAACTTGATCTTCATTCTTTAATTGTTTAAAATACATCATCCTCTTTCAATCTCATTATAGAGCTCATATACACTTGGGGCATTTTATCAAGCCACCTAAGATGAGTTCTTTTAGTTTTTAATTATGTATTTTTTATAAAAAAATAAGTAATTCTACCAAAATCCCATCTCTTTTTTCTTTTCTAAGTGGTAAATGTACAGGAGGTTCAGAGTCTCTGAAGTCTAGAAGGTGACTCTTCCCAGGCTCATATTGCCAATATAAAAATACACACAGGCACTTATGAACACCCAGCCTTTTTGGCTTCAGCATTCACTCTCCCATGTGATATTTTGAATCCATGTTATTCTTCCTGCTCTTTCTACTCAATCTGATATTGGTGATTGGCCCAAGAGAAAACAAACAAACAAAAAACAAACTGGGTGTTAGGCATCCCTGTCAGCATCTCTGAACCAGTGGGTGGCACCAGGGAAACTAGAGGTGACAGTTTGTGCTCTGGTTTCTGCCCTGTCATGATGCAGATATTTGCTTGGTGAGTAATTAGTAAACTTCAGGTGAAATTTATTGTAAGTAATGGCCACATGACTGTATTGTTTTATTCCAATCCCCAGTTGAATTAGAAGCAAAATCCAAGAAGTGGCGCAATGACTTTATCTCAAAAGGGGACCTCAGGTTGAACAGCTGCATTTTCAAGCCTGAAATGAAGACTACTCAAAATCTGTCTTTGCCTGAGCTTTCAGTTGGAGCAAAGAGTGCCCCAAAGTTCTTATTTTCAGTCTGTATCTCAAAGGTCATGTCTAGAAATCAATTTTCTGCTTGTCCTCTTGTTTAGTCAAGGGGAAAAATTTGCAGCTTATAAAGGCTTGAGGGCCTGACACCACTTCAAGAGAGCTCTACCGGATCACAGGTTAAGGTATCTTCTGCGTAAGCTCGCCCTCCCAACACTGCAGAAAGCCTCGACCTTGACCTAGAGGGAATTTCCTTTCTAGAGGAAAGCAAGGGGATTTCATTTCCATCTTAACAGAGGGAGGTCTCCTCCTGTCACTGTCTGCCACTGTTAGCTCTGTGGGCTCTGGGAGCCCAATTATGTGTGGAGGCACTGAAAAAGGAGCCAGTGTTCAAACTGGCATGCAGAAGACGCAGACACAGATCCTGTCAACAAATAATGGAACGTGCTGGTGTGTTGGCATACACATTTGTGGTTTGGAAGATTACCTTTTGAAGTGGACTTACTGTGCAGTTGGAAATGAGCTGAGACCCCCATTTCTATACCTTTCTTGCTTGGATGGTCTAGATGTCATCGGCACAGGCAGCAGAGAAAATAACAGCAGCGTTAACTGTTCATGCAAGTGTAATAATAGTCTTTAACAGAAGAAGAGTAATTACCTTTGTCTAGTTTTCCCTGCTATAAAATGTAGTAAAATAGAGACCAGTGTCTACTGTGATATGCACCATGCTTTCCCTTCTGAAATACATGCCAGTGACTCTGAAACACCCTTTGATCACAAGCTAAATTCACATCTTAATTTTGAAAAATCCATTACTGTGGGGGTGATTTCCCGAATGCATTTGACAGCAGTCAGGCCAATGTTATTAGGCGAGAAATCTCAGAGCCATGGGAGATTTACAGCTCGGGAGATCATAGAGCACGAGTGGGTACAGTCCCATCCCCCATAGATTCTCCAGCATCATGATGACAGGAGGTATCTGTGTAACAGAAGGAAGAGCCTGAGAGGGGTGGCTTCATTTGGAAATAGAAGCCCCTGTTAGCAGCCGGAAGCAGTGGTGCTGAAAAGCAATCGCTGGTGTCAAGAACTTTCCTAGCTAAGCAGTGCAGCTGGTGGCAATAAATAGCATTCTAATAAAGGAGGATGTTCAATCCATGACATAAGTGCACACTGTTTCAACTACCAAGCATCATTTATGAGACTGCATGTGTCTGAAATGGATTTCTGCCCTATACATTTATACATAAAAATGCAAAGATTTCAATAGGAAGAAGAGATCTACATTTTAAATCAAAGTAAAATGGGAAGATCAATGAGAAGTGCACTATTTTTTTAAGTACACCATGATACATAACACTTTAAAGACGCTTTGGGTGTCACTCTGTACAATTACTTTCATTTCTAAAAAAGATGGATGTTGTTTTCTGTGATAGTGAATGCTGTATTTATGACAAGAGGTCTGATAATGCTCCACCTCTTACCAGAAGCTGCGAAAAGGCAAATGCTTACATTGGCTATCTTAGACCCTACTTTCAAAGATATGAGCACATGTTCTTACATAAGCCATTAATGAAATCCAGTCAATTTCACATAATCCTTAAAATGGTTCTAAAGGAACAGTTGAAAATGATGAACCAGAAAAGCCACATGTACTATTAGTAAGGCTTAAACAACGGGTCTCATCTGACCTCTTAACTCATTGACTCTGCATGAGTAAATAAGTTATTAGTTTTGACATAACCAGTGGTTTATTTTATCATCTACTGCTGTTCTTTGTTATGTGTTCTATTCATACCACATGTTATTGCTCTTTATAATTATTGTGAAACACAGCAATTGCACAGACTGTATCATATCCCACTGGGATAAACATTGTGGATGAGGGACCAGAAGAACTTGCCTTTGACTTAAAGTTTCTTCCTACTGATTTCTTTACATGAGAAAGATTTTTTACTGATGCCATTCACAAAACTAACTCTACGTTTTAATGACTATGGAGCCACTTTGAATAGCACTTTATCTGGGAACTCCAAATGCCAATTTGTTTTCTACTGTGAGGTGTGTGTTCAAGCTTACGAAATGAATAGCTGGTTAATCTTCTAAGCTATTACTCAAGATAAAAATCTACTGAACCAGAAAGCAAAATGCAGCATTCACACAGCTGTTCTTTGAAATTTATTTTTTCTTACTGTGCTTCTGTACCTGCTTATTAATATAATATTTTTGCTTTGAAAAGAAAGGGTATGATAAGCTCAGATGTCAGTGAGCACTAACATTTTCCTTTCAATTTTGTTGACTTTGAAACTCATTACTTAGTGATAGAGAAGCTGAATTTCTATTCTCTTCAGCATAGAACATAAACAATTAGCAGCATTATAGCATAAAGAGATACAATTAAATAGATATTATTTAATTATCTTAACTAAGTACAAACCTAGTATAGATAAGGGCAGACATATTTCAAAGCATTGTTAATATAGAGTCAGGAATGGCTATAGAATAATGTAAAAGTTTTGACATGTTCTAATAGAACTACTAGAAGGATTTTGCTTGACTGTGTCCCCTGAACTGGTTAGGACCAGATGGTTTCAGAGATATTATATATGAAACTGATAAAGATTTGAATCCAATGGTTTCTAGGGAATTCTAGGCAGATGCCATCAGGATGTGCTTAAAAAGTCAAACAGCAGTAATGAATTCCCCTAAATGTCTCTTAAAACGCATATGGATTCTCCAAGTTCATACTTTGATTTTGTGTGTGAGGCTGACAGCCGTAAGTCAAAACAGGGGAATGGAGTTAGTCAGGATTTTAAATCACTTGCATACATTTCCTTTCTCTAAATCAGCAACAGAGAAAATCTGAAAGTTTATCTTACTTTTCAAGGAAACATAGATGAGCATATGGTAAGTGTTAGTCATTTTAAAAAAGTAAGTATTGTCATGGCTGAATATTGCCCCTGTTATTCTGAAATCATTAGCTTAGGACCAACTCAATTTGACACACATACAACATTAAAGGAAGTGGTGACAAAAATTGCTGAATTTTGGTTCCACACAATAGGGACTAGAATACACCTTTGCCCTTGATTGTGGGTGGGACTCAAACAATTTTCAGTGCTGAAGTAGAATCAGAAGTGAGACCACTTTGATCTTCACACAGACTTCCACCTTGCAAATTGAGATTTTAGAATCATCTGAAGTTCTTTTTGAAAAATGGAACTTAACAATGTAGTCTTTCATTAATAATCTTCAATGTCATCCTTTTGACAGAAGAACATGTGCCTTCCACTGCTGATAAAATTCTTGTGGTAGTATATGAGGTAACAATGAACAAAATTTGAAGAACATATACTGCACCTAATGACAATAATTCTTCAGTGTGGATTGCTAAGCCCAACCTCTCTCTTGAATTCTAGATACATATTTTCATTTGTTCACTTGTCACAGTGGCTCTTCTAGCTTAATGTGTGTTAAACACTAACACTTTTCTATAGGAGAAATTTTTTTTGTTGTTCTCAGTGCCAGAGAAATCTGGGTTTTTTTTTTTCACAATTTTCTTATTTTTACCCTTTGGGCACCATGGATCTTGCACTGAGATTACTTCTCTCTTTGCTCTGGCCATTAAGAAACTCTAAGCCAAACCTGTCTCATATCAAGTAATTATATAAACCATACAGCATGCATTTTGAGTGCTATTTTTAATCTTGACTTCAACTTACTTCTCTTCATGTTTATTCTTCCATTTATTTCATTTATTTAACCTGTTTCTACCCCTACAAGGTACTCCCAAACCTATTTGTATAAAAAGGAGGAGTATACATAAATAAGCTAAATTTTTAAATGTCATTTTCTTCCTCATACTCTCCTCCACACTTACTGCTATAAAGTAAAGGATGTGTTTTTCCATTTCCTGAGCTACTATTTCTATTCATTTTCCTTTTTAGATATCTCTGGAAGCTAGCTACTCCTTGTTTTCCTGTTCTATTGCCTTTGTCTTAATTCAGGTAAGACACCTGATTGGTTTCCCTTTTAGACTTTCATTTTAATAAATTCCACCCCCAAGGATATTGTTAATTCCCTGCTTACAAATACAAATATTATTATTACTATTTTTTTTTTTTTTGCTTAAAAACTTTTAATTGGCTTTGTTTTTCTCATAGGCTAATATTTAAATTTCTGCTATGCTGCACAAGGCTGTTTGTTCCTTAGCTGTTCCTATATTTTCTTCCAGGCTTTTCATCTGCCGTCCCCAGTAACCCTATACAATCATTCACCCAATCTTTCCAGACTGCCAATATTGTCATAAACATGGTATTTTTTCTTTTACACCTCTATATCTCTGGATATGTTATTCTCTTTACCTAGAAAATATCAATCTCTATTCCCTAACCTTTGCCCCCATCCTTCTAGACAAAGGCTGCTTCTTTGGGAGGTCCAAGCTCAAATGCCACATCTAGAAATGCCTCATCATAAGTAGTCACTCTATTCTGCTTTCCACTTTGAATAAATCTCTATAGAGGCACAGCTAATATGCTATTTTAAGTATTCCTTTTCTTGCCTTTTTCCTTTATGAGACCTAAATTCTTCAACAATAGGGTGTTTTTATTCTTTTTAGTATTCCCAGTGTCAAGCACAAGGTTTGGAATATTGTAAGTGTTCTATAAATGTTTATTAAATTAATGAATGAATGGATGAATGACCAAATACATGAAGGAATGAGTTAATAAATCTCAGACCTCTGGTCAGTATGGGATAGAGGTGGATTCGTTTGCCCTGTTGAAAAATAGAGGGTAATTTCAACATTTTTATTCTCTATTATGGACGGAATGATATTTCTCCATAAAAAAGTTTGTTGAAATCTTAACCCCAAGTACCTCAGAATGTGACCTTATTTGGAAATATTGTCATTGTAGACGTAAGTTATGATGCGATTACAGTGGAATAGGATAGGCCCCTAGCGCAGCATGACTGGTGTCTTTTTAAGAATACAGCCATGTGACGACAGAGAAATACACAAAGAGAATGCCACGTAACAACAAAGGCAGAATTGGAGTTTGGCAGCTGCAAGTCAGGGAATAGCAAAAATTGCCAGCAAATCACCAGAAGCTAGGAAGGTGCAAGGAAGAATTCCCCTACAGGTTTCAGAGACAGCATGGCCTTGATTTCAGACTTCTAGTCTCCGGAACTGTGAGACAATAAATTTCTGTTGTTTTAAGCCATCTAGTTTATGATATTTTGTTATAGCGGCCTTAGGAAACTAATACACCCTCTAAGCTCATTTTAAATATGAATGTTATTTTTACATATTTTATTTTCATTTAATTATAATAATGAACATAACTGACTCCAATTTATGTTAATTTCCATAAAGTTCCTAAATGATCCTTCTATTACTATTTCAAACAAATACTTCAAATGCAAATATTACTGTTGATCAGAAGAATGTTGACCTCAGAGATGGACTTGTTAGAGCATTGTTAAGGAGAGTCCTTGTCTTGCCTCACACTGGAGCATTAAAGCATTAGTGATCAGAGTTAATATAGTTTTTAAAAAAATCAACTCTAGGGAGGTATCATTTACATGCAATAAAAAATGAATACATTTTAAGTGTAAAATTCAATGAATTCTGACCAATGGACACTTCAGTAAATCACTGACACAATCAAAATACAGATATTTATCATCCCAAAAGGTTCCTTTGTGCCCCTTTCCAATCAATCTCCCTGCTTCCATCAGCCCCAGGAAACTATTGATCTGCTCCTGCTCCCCAAAGTTAATCTTTTCTAGAGTCTCGTATGAATAGATTCATTTTTTTTTTAGTCTGGCTTCTTTCACTAAGCTTTACATTTTTAAGATTCATCCATGATAGTTGTATGTATCAATAGTACATTTTTTTATTGCTGAATAGTATTCCATCACATAAATACACAATAATTTGATTATCCATTTACCTGTTGATGGACATTTGGGTTGTTCCCAGCTTTTGGCTATTATGAATAAAGTTTTTATAAATATTCATGAGCTGCATAAGAATGTTTCTGCAAATGAAGCAATGAAGAATCGCACAGATGATGGTGGTTGCATACAATTATAAAGGAGCTAAATTTCTTGTACGAAATGGAAGAATATATGATTCAGGAGGATTTCTTCTTTAATCTGTTGAGAGGAATATCTTTGGGGTGTGGCAATAGATTCCTTCTCACTCACAGCACCTCAATATTCAGTGCACAGATTACACCCCCATCAGTCAACCACTGCCCTTTTTTAGCACAGAGGAGCCTGTCCTTCCAGCAATGCATATTCAGAGGGTGCTACAGCCCTCCCAGATCTAGCCTGACAGTCTTCAGATTATATTACTGTAAGTTTTTGTTGAGGACTTAAGATGCTATGAGGACACAGGTCCACAGGAAGTACCTTAACGTGTATTATGTGGCACTGCCACTTTAGTGAAAGCTCTCTGTGGTAGTATGGAGCCTGCCTGTCTCTGTACTTTGGAAATATTTTCAGGTTGTAATTATGTAAATCATAGATAAGTTTTATTTCTTCCGTCAATTCAATGCCAGAGAGAGCCCTATGTGCCAGATAGAGTTAATGGAACCAACAACAAATTTCCAAATTCAAATATTAAGTCATCAGTTCTATACCTTCTCCATGGTAATACCTTCTCTCTCTCTCTCTCTCTCTCTTTTTATTTTTTATGATTACCATAAAGTTTTTTAATCTGACCACTGCTCCAATATGCAATAGCCAAAAGCCATATTGTCACAACAATCTCCCATGTTCTTTTATCCCTTGATCTTGTTTTCTTATTTGTACTGATCCTCAGGCTACCTTTCACTCCCTCCTGACAGTCACTATTATGGTGTCAGTGTCTTACCCAGCTAGTTTCTCCCTGATATTTTCAGTCAGTCCAGCCTACATCTCTGTTCATGGAGCAGCATTGACAGCTTCAGTGTTCTACTTCTGACCCTGATGGAAGGGAGCAAGAGGAGGGCTTGTGGGACAGTGTTTATAAAGTCTACAGTGGTTTACAGTAATGTCTTAGGTCCTCATATACACTTACCACTCACTCACTGACTCTCCCAGAGCAATCTCCGGTCCTGCAGGCTCCATTCATGGTAATGGCCCTATACAGGTATATACCATTTTATAGTGTATTTTTATTGTACCTTTTCTATGTTTAGATATGTTCAGGTATACAAATGCTTACCATTGTGTTACAATTACTCAGTATTCAGTACAGTAACATGCTGCACAGATTTGTAGCCGGGAGCCATAGGCTCTACCATATAGCAGCCTAGGAGTGTAGTAGGCTATAACCACTTAGGTTTGTGCACCCTATGATATTTGCACAAAGGCAAAATCACCTAATAAAACATATCTCAGTGTGTATCCCCGTTCTTAAGTAACACACGACTGTACAAATCTTTGTGTTGATATATGTTCTCATTTCTCTCAGATAAATACCCAAGGGTGAAATTGCTGGGTCATAGGGTAAGTGTATGTTTAACATTTTAAGAAATTGTTAAGGTGTGAAAAAGTGGTTCTCACCAAACCTTTATATTGTCAGTTTTTAAAAGTTTGGCTGTTCTAATGGGAGTGTATTTTTTGGGGGAAAGGGTTAATTTGCATTTTCCTCATGACTAATGATATTGGATATATTTTCTTTTGCTTATTGGTCATTTGTATATCTTCTTTTGTGAAGTATCTATTAAAATCTTTTGTTCAGTTTTAAAAAATAGATAGCTTGTCTTATTATTGAGTTGTAACAGTTTTGTATATATATTCTGGATACAAGTCTTTATTAGATCTATATTTTGAAAATATGTTCCCCCAGTCTGTGGCTTGCCTTTTTATTGTCCTAGTGGTGTCTTTCAAAGAACAGAGTTTTTAAATTTTGATGAAGTTCAATTTTATGATTTATATTTTTTGTGTCCTATATGAAAAATCTTTGCCAAAGTCACACAAATTTTTCTTCTATTTTTAAAAGTAATTTTTAAATGTTATCTTTCATGTTTAGGTCTCTGATCCATTTTGCATTAATTTTTACATGTGGTGTGAGGTATAGAGGTCTGGATCCATCTCCTACTTATAAATATATAGTTGTTCCAACACCTTTTTTTTTTTTTTAATAAATATTTTCTCCATTGAGATACCTTACCATCTTTGTCAAAAATCAATTGATGTATATGTGAAAGTCTATTACTGAACTCTAGTTTGTTTTATTCATCTGTATTTTTATTTAGTACACTGTCCTGATTACTGAAGCTCTATACTAAGTCTTGGAATCAGGTAGAATACTCCTTTAATCTTGTTTTTCTTTTTCAAAATTATCATGACTATTCTAGATGCTTTGTCTTTCTACATAAATTTTAGAATCAACATATCGAATTCTAAAAAAAAACTGCTGGCTTTTTGCTTAAGGTTTTATTGAATTTATAGATTAAATTTTGTGATAACTTAATGTAATGGCTAGATAGAAAGCTAGAGGAGAGAAAGAACTTTTAGGGGGATCATTTTATAAACTATATAAATGTCTAACCAATGTACTGCATACATAAAACTAATAAAAAATTCATAATAACTGACATCTTAACAATAATAGGTCTCCCAATTCATGAATCTGATATGTCATTTCTTTCTTTCTTCTTCATTTCTCTCATTAGCAACTCACACGTCTTCAAATAGTTTTTGTTAACATTTATTTCTAAGGGTAACCATAAGTCTCTTCTTTGTGACTGGAGTTTTGTTACACTGAGCAAGACAATATATAGACCATTGAAAACCCAAGCAGAACTAAGAAAAATCAAATCATTTTGATATTGGGCATAAATAATTTATCCCCCTTCTTCTATGTAATCATGATGTTCATAGAGTACAATTGGATTTTTACATAAGGTAGATGAAAATCATTTAAGAGATTACTTTTTTCTTTACAGTTTGAGGAAAAAATAACAATAATTCACAGAACGATAAATAAGTAGGCCTCTAGACTTTAATATTATAGATATGAATTTAGTTGACATGAGTATATGTAACTTTCCTTCAAAACTAGGTATGTCATGAACGTATACTTAAAAGATCGACTTGGAAGAGAATTGCCCCCTTTCAGGTTTTCACTTTCCTTCTTATGCTGTGTTGGGGGAAAAGTATAGTTCAAAATTTTTTATCTGTAGTTCTGAAATCCAAAAAGTTCTAAAAACACTCAATTAAAAAAAAAATGAACATTTGATAGTAAAACCTGATCCAATCTAAACTCATTTAGTGCCTTATCCTGACCTAAAATGACATGAGGCTATTTTTTTTTCTATCATTTAGTGTGACTATTCAAACGATTCACTGCAGACATGTTGTGTATTTCATTATGAGATGCTATCTCACACCCTGCAGGGATATTATATAATACATGGTATGTATACTACCTTATCTTTTTAAAATATGAGAAATTCTGAATTCTTAAATATATCTGAGTCCAAAGGTTTCAGACATGTGTTTCGGACTTGTGTATCTGATTTTTTGTGTTTCCTAAAGTCATGCAAACAAGCTGTGGTGGATTTGCAGAATCTACTGTTGTTGTTTATTTGTTTGCTTATTTGTTTGTTTGTTTATTTTGTCACACCTGGTTTGTAAGGAGCCATGAAAATGGAAATGTAGAGTACTTTCATTTTTAGCAATCTATCTTTCTAATAAGCATCTGATCCTTTGGGGGAATAACCTCTTTTTTGTCGAGGTGCTAATCCTGGTGTTTCCTTGCAATATAAAGCTGAAGGAAACAGTCACCTTTTTCTTGTACCAGTGAAGTCAAGTGTTGGGCATCTGTGACCCAAACTTGGCTGGCCATTCAGATGCCCCGTCTTGCAACTCTTAGAGGAGTTCATATACAATACAATGACTGATTAAAGACTGTGCATAATACATTTCAGCAGCCTGTGCTAACCAACATGTTCCTGTACCTTAGTCCTCTGGACTTGCTATTTTCAGCCTGGTCCTCAGCCCATGGTACCTTCAAATGTGACCTTATTTGAAAATTAGGTCTTTGCAGATATAAAGTTAAGATAAGGTCATATAAGATTAGAGGTGGACCTTAATCCAATATTACTGTGTTGTTAAGAGAAAACAGAGATACAGAATGAGAATGCCATGGGACAATGGAGGCAAAAATTGGAATGGTCATCTATATGCCAAGGAACACCAAGGATTGCCAGGTACCACCAGAAGGTGGAAGAGAAAAGGAAGGGCCCTCCAGAGAGCATGTCCTGCCCACATCTTGATTTTGGACTTCTAGCTCTCAGAACTGTGAGACAATACATTTCTGTTGTTTTAAGCCACCTAGTTTCTGGCATTTGGTTACAGTGGTTCTTGGAAATTAATACGTTGTCGATAAATTCTCTTTTTGTTAAGCCAACCTGCAATAGTTACTCTTGTTTGCAGCTAGGCATTCTAACTAATACACTGAATAATAATCTACATAATCTTGTGTGATTTGTGTATGCTATGCATTTAAAAAAATACTAAACAAGAAATGTTTAGATAAAGAAGTCAAATTTCCCTACCTGAAGAACAGCAACTACCAAAAAGAAAAGAAAAAGAAAGAAAAGAAAAGAAAAGAAAAATACCCAAAATTCATATACAATACTACAGGGCTACTAAAATCCTGAAGGGTTCCAAAATAAAATATTTTGTTGCTCACAGCAACAAATTAGTGATAACCAATAAGGGATTGCCTTCAAAATATTTCAAAACAGGCTGTCCTTTACATAAGAGGAAGTCTTCTTGATGTTATGATTGCTTTCCAAGATATATTACATTATGATAAATGATCAAGTACATTGTTTTGACAATCAGAGTATTTATGAGTGAGAAACTGATTTGCCTGCAGTGATGAACTGAATTGTTAAAAAGAGCATTGACAATGATGATATCATTTACAATTAGTTTAAGAATTGTGTTACAGCTTTGCTTTCCTTTTAATCAGGACCAAAAAAAAAAAAAAAAAGCAGCCAAAAGACATTTATTTTGTATTAACAAGCATCCGACAGGTCTCGTTAGAAGAACTCATTCACAAATCCAAAAGTATAGATGGTTCGTTTCATGTTTACATGACCTCTCTGCTATAGTATCAAGATATTCTGCTTGTGTTCTTAACCTTGTGCATGGGGGAATGTCACCAACTTTCGCTGTTGTTTGGTTCCAGGTTCTTGGAGTGAGAGTGATGATTTTTACCAGTTTAAAGGGGGTTTATGTAGCAATCAGACCCTGGATGTAAGGCGTTGTATGTCGGGCATGAAATGTCTCTTCGATTTGTAGAAAACAAAATTCAAGGTGAAACAAAAATTATGACCACTTTTCTCCATTCATGCCTAGCAAAACAAAATAAAAAACAAAACTCTAAAACCCAGCAGCTCAAATAACCTACTGAGGAGTAAAGAAGGTGTCTAAAGTGGACAAGTATTGCTAACAGGCATGATAAGATTCTTCATACCAAAATTTCCAGGGAGCTTTTGGGGGCTTTAAAGTACAACTATGCCATAGTTAGGGTAACAGGTGGGAAACTGGGAGATTGGCTGCTTCCCCGAGAGCTTTAGTGGGAGCAGAGCACTGAGATTTGCAGGATCTGAGATTTGATATATTCAGCCCCCTGAGATGGATCTGCTCTCTGTGAAGAGGCTCGCATGAACCCAGTTAATGTAAGACCAGACAGGCTCTTTTTTTCTCACCAGCAAAGAGAAATCTAAATGAGAATTCAAATCTTCAAGAGAAAGACAGTTATATGTATAGAGTCAGAGCACAACAGATTAGTTGTGTGGTTCAAATTTCAGTGGCTTTGCTCACCCAAGGCATCCACTCCTCCTCCAGGGAGCAGAGACCCACCACTGACACCCTACAGGCCAACTCTGAGAACCTGGCCTTCTAGTCCTTGGCAGTGCTGGCCACCCACTGCCAGCAGCTTGGCTTCTGACTCTCCCTTCTCCAACTTCCAGGCTGACCATTCACCTTCTGAAGGGCTGTTTCCTTCTCCAGATATGTCAATACGGTCACCATCCTGATTTTTAGGCTGGAAGAATCTTCTAGTCAGTCATTTAGTAACATATTATTTACCTACAAATTGATTTTATATTTACAATATTTAAAAAGTCTCAATAAATTCTGATTTGGAAGAAATCTTGCTTTTGCCCTGTGTACCATCCATAGACCCTAAGATCCTGAAAATGTTTCTGCAGAAAATGTCTCTGCATTCTCTCATTGCATACAAGTAAACTAGACTGTGGACATAGCTAAGAGTTACTTGAGAACCGAGGGTAAAGCTTATTGATGTGCACCTGGCCTGTGGTGAATGTCTGTTGAATGAGTGAGTATGAGTGATGAGTGCTAGTGTCCTGTTTTGAACTTGATTTGACGTGAAGTAGCAGAGTGCATTGATCCGAATGTAGGGGTGGGTTTTCCTGCCCATCACTTTCTGATAATCAGGGATACTTTTTAAAAAAGTATCTAATGAGTAAGTTTTTAAGCTTCTATTGTGCTGGACATATTCAGTTCACAGTGAAGAAGTGCATTGACCTTTTGAATTTACCATTTTGTTTGAATAATTTAGGCATTTTTTT
This sequence comes from Macroglossus sobrinus, assembly GCA_004027375.1. NCBI lineage: Eukaryota > Metazoa > Chordata > Mammalia > Chiroptera > Pteropodidae > Macroglossus > Macroglossus sobrinus. The sequence goes on from PVKZ01002027.1 coordinate 245,365, forward strand.
CCTAGGCAAATTAGGCAAAAAAGTAGGACACTGCTTCTAAAAAAACTGGTCAATAATTGCAACTATGAGTCAATATCACATTTTATCTTGCTGTTTTCCTCAGGAAGAGAAGCTCTTCTACTTAACTTAGTAATCTTTACACATTTACCATCTATCTTTTATGTGTAGGGCATTGAAATATTGTAGTGGGTGATACAGATAATTATTATAGGTTTTCCAACTTGGGATGTCTATATGAGTTCGAAACCTAACATCTACATAATAAAAGTTAGCTATCATTACAAGGCAGTACTGATAAGCATGAAATGGGTGAGAAAGCATTCACATACAATCACACACAGTGAGGAGGTTGGAAAATTCTTCAGGAGCTTTCTGAAACTTTGTTTTTCTCTCATCTCATCTTAACTTTCTCTTGTTTAATTGTTTGATTATTTTATTTTATGTTCAAAGCTATTCTACTCTCTTGTATTATAAAATATAGGGCAAATTTTTGAGCCAAGTATGATAGCAAGGCTAACTTCTCTAACTATACTTTCTCCTTTGGGACTTATAGACTAATGACGTCAGATCTATATCTCCAGCTTTGCCTTCCCTTTGACCTCTAGATGTAACATTTGACTGTCACACTTGCACTAGGTCGTTCTCTAATCGGCATCTCAAAACTAATATTTTCAATTAGACTCTAGATGTCTACTCCATCTCATTCTTTACCACCATCACAGCCCCAAACCTTCCTCAGCTCTGTGAATGGTGCCACCATCTAATCAGTCGATCAGTTAAAAACCCAACATCATTCGTGAGTCCTTTTTTCTCCTCATCTGCCTTCTTTTTTGCCTGTCCAATCTATTCACAAGTTCTCTAGGTTCCAGCTCCTAATTATATCTCTTATCTATCCAGTTCTACCACCCTAGTCTAAGCTATTGTCTTTTCTTGCCTGTTCTTTTTCTTTTAGCCTCTTAATATTGTTTACTGTGGTAAATATAAATAACGTAAATTTTACCATTCCAAACTTTATAAACTGTACAGTTTGCAGTGTACAGTTTAAAGCATTAAGAATACTCACATTGTGTGCAAACCTCACCACCATCCATCTCTAGCACTTGTCCATCTTCGTAAACTGAAACTCTGTACCTGTTTAACAATAAGTTCCCATTATCTCCTTACCCCTGACACTGGCAATGACCATCCTACTTTCTGTCTGTATGAATTCGATTACTCACATGAGACGAATCATACAGTATTTTTCCTTTTGTGACTGGGTTATTTCACTTTTCATAATGTCCTCAAGGTTCATCCAGGTGATAGCATGTGTCAGAATTTCTTTTTTTTATAAGCCTCAATAATATTCTATTGTATATATGTACTACGTTTCGTTTATCCATTCATCCATCAATGGACGTGGGTTGCTTTCACCTTTTGAATATTGTGAATAATACTGCTTTTTGTCTGATCTTTGCTTTCTCTCTTTCCTCCTAAATTCTATTAGCCTCATAGCAGCTGGAGTAATCTTTTAAAACTGTAAACCAGATCATGTCACTTCTCTGCTTAGTATCTTCCAATACCTTCTAATTGGCCTCAGTGAAATCTAAACACCTCACAACACAGCCTGTACCAGTCCACATATTTCACTCGCCTTCTCTGTTCATTATATCTGGCCACAGACCTTTTGTCATTTTCAAACAGCACAGACTGTTCCCGTCTTAGGGCCATCCCTGGTGCTGTCCCTCAACATGGAACACTCTCAGCTCTGGAGTTTTGCAGGAAGGGCTCCTTCTTCTTTACATTTTACATTCTCTTCTTCAGGCACATAATCTAAAGTGCTCCCTCTTCCAATCATGTTGCTCTCTGTCACATTTCCCTATCCTTTTTCCTCCATAGTAGCACTTACTACTATTGAAAATTGACATTTTTTTTTATTGGTTTACCTGTTTTTCTGTCTCCCCATTTTGGTATGTGCCACCATGCTAGTTACTACTCATCTGTGGATAGGACAACACTAAATGTGACCCGAGGAATTGAAAGGCAATGAATTTAACAATTAGAAAGTCAGCTGGCTGCTTCTTTTTACTCTTTTGTGGTGTAGTATATTAATTTTCCAAACGCAATAAATAACTAGGCATTTGTAAAAGGGCACGTCATATGTCAACTATTGAATGCTTCTGTGATCACGGTGCCTAGAGTACAACAGGATGTTACTGCCAGATTGAGACCAAACATCTAAAAAGTGAGTATGTCCCTTGGAAGTACTTAAGACATAACAGATCAATATATTTGGAGAGACATGTCAAAATCAGTGTGTAATACGTATTAAATGACCATGGACACCCATAGGTGGTACCTATAGATTCTTGCTGTTATTGATCACATATGGCTGTCAGAAGAAAAAAATTGTACACACACTCTTAAGCTGTGTATATTTATTTGCAAATTGTTTATATGTATAATAAAATATTAAAGAATATTGGGAAAATCAGCATGCTACATAAAATATTGGTAAAATTAAGGGTTTTTTTAAGATTAAAAAAATATAGACTCTAATCCACTATGTGTACATATCCTCTGGGATGAATGCCTGCCTCTCTTGAGTCCACAGGCCTAATCATGGACCATGAAGTGTATCAATGACAAAGCTCTTCTCACTGTCACTGATCAATCTTCCATCAGAATATTTTGTGGGGGGATAGATCAGTTCAGCTGTCAAGACTCTTGAAAATGCAGTGAGAGCCCTCCATGGTCTCTAGCATGATCTATTAGTTCTTTGTTGAGTGAAGTTATTAATATTTTAGACTTAACTGATGAATATAACAGACTTGGCTTTTTAAATTTATTTATACAATCAAAGATGACTTTGTTTTCCTGTATGACACTAGGCTAGGTTTTTATAGAGCCTGTGATTTAGATACATTTTTACTGGATAATATTTAGTTGATACTTTACCTTCCTTATAATTCATGTAGAGAAATTTAAACTAATAGCTTTCAGAATAAGAATGTTTTATATTGAAGAGACTAGTTGAAAGAGATGTATAGGATAATTTTGCCCATTGTTTGTATATTTATTCTATTAAATATGATTAGCTTTATTTAAGAAATAGGGATGTATAAAGGACATCTTTTTATTGAAGTGTGTTGTTTAAGTGTACTGTAAGTTGCTAAGATTGGTGAAAGTGAAGGTGTTTGGGGATGTTTGGGTTAGCAAAAGTCATTTGCTCAATAAATTGATTTTTCAGTTATTTTTTTTTATTCAGAAAGGAAAAATAAATTTTTTACCTCATAGCATTTGATTTATTACTCTGTGTCAAGATTGTCTGAATAGTTTCCACCAAATTGAAATTTTATTTTTCCATAAGCTTTTGTAAGAGGATTTTGTCATTTTAAGTGGAAAAAGAGAGGAAAAAGTAAAGCTGCCTCCATGAGAGGCCAGGTCTGTTCTTGGTTGTCTCTAATTAGTGTGTGACCTCCAGCAAGTCACTTCACCTCTCTAGTATGGATGTTTTATATCTATTGAATGGAAACAGTAATTTTTGTTCCCCTATACATTTTTTAGAAGTGTCTTAGCTCTGTAAGAAGACAATGGAAATGACTATGTAAGTGAAGAGCTTTTGCCATAAAAGTTGTTCATATGTGAAGTATTAGTATACAAATTAATGTCACATTTTAAAAGCTCATTTTCTTTATTTTATTAACTGTTATTTTTATTTTCAAATGAACTTTTTATTTTCTAATGGTTTTATATTTACACAAAAATTATGAAGATAGTACAGAGAATTCTCATATGTCCCATGTCATTTCTACTTTTATGAACATGTAGGATTAGCATTTTATTCATATTTTTATTAACTAAAACCAATATTTTATATTTTTAAGATCTAAACGTGGGATGCCCTGCTATTGTTATCTTTTCTGTGGTCTTCGCTTCCTCTCCCCACCTGCAATGGAAAACAGTGTCTTTCCTGGAGGTAGATGTATCAGTTATGACATTTTTGGTTCCAAATAACAGAAAAGCCTATCTCGACTGGCTTAAAGGGTAAAGAAAATTAATAATCTCAGATAACACAAGGTATGGAGGTAGGGTAGTTCCAAGATAAATTCAGAATTCAGTGCTGTCACCATAGTCAGGCTTTTTCCATTTTTCTGTCTCCTTGTCCTCAGTGAGTTGGCTTATCTGTAGTCTAGCACTGTTTCCCATTGCCAGATGGCCATAGCAGTTCATGTATCTCATTCAGATACAACCACAACCAGAAGAAGAGGGACTGTTTTTTATTTGTGATTCTTGGTGAGCACGGAAGGCTTTTTCTAGGAGCCCTTCCTCTCATCTCTCTCTTTTTTTTTTTTTTTGGTTCAATTGCATCATATGCCCCCATGCTAAAGCAGTCACTGGTAAGAGAAGGGGGCACCATGAGTGGCTTAGAGTAATCTTGATGTACTTCTTGGGACTGGGGCGGGGGTTCTCTTCCCCAGAGGAAGTACATGGTCATCTAGGTTGGAGACAGTGGACACCTGAACAAAAGTAATGTTGGGGTAGAAAGGAGATGTGGTGGTGAATGGCTTTTGGGTTAGCAATGAACAAAGTCAACTCCAACATATATTATCGCAAGTGCATAATAATGGTGAGTGAAAGAAATTTAAATAATAAAATAACTAACACTTATTATTTGCTTTCTAAATACCAGGTATTATTCTAAGATAGAAATAGGATTCTGTGATATCATTGAGATATTTTTTAACATGCTTTGAAGTAATGTAAATTTGGGATCCAATATGATTATTAGGGACATTTAAAATTTATAAAGCCTTCTATTTTGTAGATACTGAGACAATATATGCTTAATAAATATTTGCTGAGCTATGTTGAATGAATATTTAATCCAAAGCTGTGAAGCAAGATACATTTTCTTACTTCTTTTGCTTGAATATAATTTTTTCTTCTAAATTTTGACTATAAATAATATACACATATTTCAAGTAGGATTAGTATAAATAAGTTAATATATTTGATATTTTGTAGATAACAATTTGAATCAGGAAAAAGTTTAACTTATAAACTGTCAGAACATTAGCAACATTTGAAAAACAAATGCATTTGAAATTATTTATTTTTAAAAACTTGCATTTGTTTGTTTTTTTGACATACAACTTACAAAGAGTACACCCTTTGTTGGTTCACAGTTCTGTGAATTTTGACAAATTCTGGTGACAACCATCACCAGAATTAAGCTGGAGAATATTTCCAACCTCCCCACAAGTTCTCTCATGCTGCTTTGCAGTCAATTTCCTCCCTTCGACTTCAATTTCTAGCAATCATTGCTTTGATTTCTGTCCCTATGATTTTGCCTTTTTCATACTATCACATAAATGGAGTTTTTTAAGTCTGGTTTCTTTCACTTAGCAGAATTCTTTTGAGATTTATCTGTGTTTTGATACAATCTGTAGTTGGTTCCTTTTTATTGCCAAGTAGTATTCTATTGTATGGATGTATTACGGTTTATTTATTGATAAGTTAATGGACATTTGGTTTATTGCAAGCTTTTGGCAATTATGAATTACACTGTTATAAATGTTTGAGGAAGGTTTTTGTGAAAACATTTGTCTTCAGTTCTCTTGAGTAATGTCTAGGAGTGAAACTGCTGAGAAATATGGTGTATATTTAATTTTGTAAGAAACTGTTTAACCAAGTGGTTACACTGCTTTGCAGTCTCACCAACAAAGTATATGAATTTTAGTTGCTCCACATCCTCTCTTCAACATTTGATAATGTCAATTTTTTATTTGAGCTATTTTAATAGGTGTGTATCTTATTTGTATTTCCCTAATTTGACTGACAATGCTGAATATGTTTTCATGTGTTCATATCTATTCATTGGTGAAATGATCGTTCAAATCTTTTCCTGGTTATTTTTTTTACTAAACTGTTTTCTTGTTATTGAGTTTTGAGAGTTTTAAAATATTTTGGATGCAATTTCTTATCAGATAGGATTCACAAATGTTTTATCCCACTCTTTGGCTTATCCTTTTATTTTCTTAACCATGTCTTCAGAGCGATTAATCTATTTTTAAGACTCAATTTTTTTTGTTTTATGTATCGAGAAATAAAAATAATTTATATTTATGCTTGCTTAAAGATTTTTTACATGCAGGGTTAGCAAAAATGTCATTCAAAACCTCCCAAAACCATGATAATTTTTACAATAGATTTATTGAAACAAAAAATGTAAAGCAGCAATAACACAAAGTCTTCCTAAAATACTAAAATTATGAGCTATGTTAGTTCTAATATTTACAATTATTTATCTGTGTCCTATAGTTTTGCAGTATTATTACTTCTTGTAATGGCTCATTATATAACACCATTATAATGTCAGATGAACCAAAAAAAAAAAAAAACTACCAAGAGTGATCACCGATGAGTCCCAGGGATAATGTCATATTAATTAAATAGAGTATTAAGTCAATACTCTACCTGTTGTTATTCAATATTTTAACATTTTCCTTTATTTGTTGAGATCAGCTAGGCTGATGTGATAGTGACAATCCCCAGATCTCAGTGGCTGAACGCATAAAAGTTGATTTATGGCTTTGTTGTATGATGGTGGTGATGGGTTTCTCTACTTAGTCTCTCAGAGTCACCAATGGTGGAGGCTCAGCCTTTGGAACTTTGGTTGGTGAGCACAGCAGGGAAAGAGCGAGAATGAAGACACCTGCAGGGCTTTTCACACCTCACTGACAGAGGTCTCATCCACTCACATTTCCTTAGCCAGAATTGGTAACGTGGCCCTGTGTAATCATGAAGGGGCTGGAGAGCGTAGTCTCCCGAACATTTAAGAAGTCAAGGAGAAGCAGATATTTTTGAGCACTAATAATGTTTATCATATTTTTAAAAATAGCATAAAAGGTAAATTATAACCACATTATTTAAATGAGAGACATATTTGGAGGTAGTTCTATTATTTACTGTCTGGGAAACAGTGAACAAATTACTTACTTCTGTGAGCCTCAACGACCCCATCTGAAAAAGGGGTGATAGTGGTAGTTAACATTTATCGAGTATATAGGAGCTGGGTCCTGTTATAAGTGCTTGACATACATTAAATGCTTTAATCTTTACAACTCAGACGCAGGAGAAACTCGTTTATCATCATTGTTACTGATGAGGCAATTGAGGCACAGGGAACCCAGATAACTCGCTGACCCAGACAGCTTGTAAGAGCTAGTCCTGAGATTGGAACTCAGGCCTCGAGTACCAGCGCTGCTGGCCTTCATGACTAGGCTCTCCTTTCTCTTTTGGAGGTAATCATACCTGTTTGGATTGTACCTCATCACTGGACCAATCCACCTCTGCAATAATAAAGCATCTTCCTCTAATTCCTGCTAAAAATAGTATTACGTTAGAAAAGATGAAGAGATGTGTGTGTGTGTGTGTGTGTGTGTGTGGTTTGTGTAGACAATACATTGTGCCACATATCTTTCTCTCTCTTGTAGGCACCCAGGAACAGATCACTCCCTATATGGATTTTTGTTCTGAAGGCTAACTGGATGCTCTGGAAGTGACTCCAAAGTCCTCCTAGAGTGACAGCATTGACTCCCCACCCTAGATAGGAAGGGCCTGTCAGGCTGTCTCTAGTGAGCCTCCAATTCCAGCATATGGAGGGTTACGTTTCCCACAGCAGCTGACATGTCCTTTCTTATCACATCTCTGCATATATCAACAAATGCTCACATGCCAGAAGATTGAATGAACTATGCCGATGACTCTGTGTAATTTGACTTCAATGCATTGCAAACTCAGATCAGTTTTAGGTAATCGTATCAAGCCACTTCAGGACACTGTGTGTCAGCTTTCATGTTTTTAACAAGATATGATGCCAGGTTGAGTCCAATGCAAATGCACTTGAAATTTTCAAATTCAGTTAATGAAAGCATCTGGATTGTCTTTAGACCACACAGCCTGCAGCGCTGAAATGGGCACATTGCGAAGTTATTTTCAAGGGCTGTGACTTCTGTTCTGATGAACTTTTATAATTTGTGAGTAAAAAGAGATAGTATTTTTTCTTTTTCAGTTCTCACATTCATAGTTTATGTAGCATATGCGCAAGAGAAGGGCCCATTGAGGGAACCAGGAAACTTTACAATGCGTACTATGTTTCCTTTTGGTTGTTCTTACTCCACAACTGAGGCTGGAGCTGCAGAGGGAGCATTACTGGGGTAACTTCCTGGTATGTCGTAGTTCGATATCTCTGTCTTCCAGGGTTCCATGAGATACAACTAACAAACTATGAGAAAACAGTCTCTGGATATGGATTGCAGTTCAGCCTGGTGTTACAATTTAATTCTTATGATTGGATGGACACATATTTTAGTATTTATTTTTTAAAAATGTTTTCAGATAACATATATTATAGCATGGAGAGAGAAATGATTCTCTTCAGGATAAAGCATTTTTTTCCAAGTAAATGCATAAGCAACTTCTACAAGAAGAAAAGCTCAGTTAACTCCTCTGTATACAGACATAAGAGCACTTATCCACCTGCTAGGGGTATTGGGGAGCTAGTTAATTGTCTGCAAAATGCTCTCAAGCACCCAGATGTAAGAAGCCACACTTTCTGTCCCCAGCACTATTGTTACAGTGCTTTCTGATGCCAAAGAGAATCTGATCCAGAATCTGCTTCCAATATCTTGGAAGATGGGCCTGTGTTTTAGGACAGGAGCATCGGGACTCGTTCAATTGTTTAAAAATTGTTCAGCTTGCTGTGATCTAATGTAGTTTATGTTTAGGAGTGGCATGCTGGCAAGTCATGTCTTTTATAAAGCCATCCCAAATAATTCACAATTTTCACTCAGAGGAAGAATCCAGGAACAAACCAGTGATTTCTCCACATTTCTTTTATCTTTTTTTTTTTTTAAAGATCAAATTCAAACAGCATTTTATCTTTCTTTCACTGAATTAACAATGGTCTGGAGAAGGTATTTCAATCCCCTTAAAGAAACCTTTTATATTATGACAAACCCATTCACTTTTCAGTGCAGGCTGGATCTGGGTGACAATCAGACGTGCAAGTGCTGGCTGGTTCCTGTGCGGCGTCCCTGCCACCGCTTCTGCCGCCGAAGGCTATGGTCACTATTAAAAGAAACATGGGATTACTGCTTCTGAGCTCCTTCTCTGAGCAGAAGAATGTTAAACTAGACATCTGCCTGCAAAAACAATCAGCTAAACATATACTCACTCTCAAAGGAGGGCCTTGTTCTGCTTGTCTCTTAACTTTTGGAAGAATGGCTTTTTCTAAATGAGTTTTAGAAAAGCAAGAACAAGCCAAGCTATCCTCCGCCTTACACTGATTTCTACATTAACATAGAAAAAGTACATTTTTAATGGTGTTTATCTTTTTTTAAATGGATCCTTCTATGGTAGTAGTTAAATTATTAGTACTTATATACTGTACAGTACAACTATCATATATGATGATATTAATTTTATTAGAGCTAATGAATTATGATGTATTTAGCACTGATCTTATGCAATCCTCATAATAGTCATATGAGAGGTATTATTTTGATTTTACAAATGAAAAAACTGAAGCTTTGGAGAGTTTGTTTATCTGCAAGTGGGGAAGCAGGTATTCCAGGCTGTTGTCAACAAGTGTGTGTAAGCCACCAGCCTCTACTGGCTAGAGTTCGAGAATATTATATGCTAATGTTTTTAGTGATAATCAGGAAAGTTCATACATTATTGTTGGCTTTAATATTATCCTTCCAGGATGAGAAGATGATAAGCATAACATCTGTAGAGTTTTTTCAATAGAAAGAAAATTGAATGAAAATGTAAGGTGGCCAGGGGGGATAAATGTCTCAAAAAGATTTCCAAATTCATACTTAGTGTCACATCCTTAGGCTAAATAGCAATATAGAGAAACAGTCATAAAATGATAAGGATTTTAGGTTACTAAAGTGCAAATGAAACAAGAATTATTTCTGCGAAAACACCAGTTGATTTCCACTATAGAGATTAGGGGATCAGAGGGCAGGGCGAAAGCAGTAAGGTTCAGAATGTTCATTTAAAAATATACGATGACCCTTTATTTTGTAAATAGTAAGCATAACTAGGGTATTGGAAATCCCTTCTGGAATAAATTATTAACCCTATGGTGGAAGAGACAGTGGACAGGAGGTTAGGAGGTACAGATTCTGGTCCTGCCTCTAATTAGCTAGCTATGTGACCTTGGATGAGTCACTTGACCTCTCTAAACTTCAATTTTTTCATCTGCACAGTGAAGCCTCTCATTCCTTCCTATTCTAAAATTCTCTGAGTCTATGAGTCAAACTTGTCTCATCTTTGTTCATGGCTCAATTTTACTTTTCATATACCTCTTGTGGAATTGTCAAGGAATCAACTGAAAATGCAATTCAATTCTCACATGAGTTTTTTTGCTCACTCCACGCCCCCATGCTGCTGTTTTTAACCCCTCTGTCATTAGGGAACACTTTCAAGGATAGAGGGAAGCAAGTAAAATAGAAATAATTTACCAAAAGACTGAGTTTTACATTTACATGCAATGCACTCCTGTCCACTTTGCCATTTCTTTGATCGTTCTGCTCTTCAATTATTCTCTTATGTTGGATTGCTTTTTTTTTTCATTTACCACAAAATGGTTTTTAAACATTGTAACTTTGAAAACTCTAAATAGAAGATAGATTCTTCTACTTAAATCAGCAAGAAAGAAAATATTTTTAGACTTTTACCTTCTAATTTTCCATGTGCAATGATTAAAACTATTTTAGCTGACAGAATTAATAACCTGATAGAATTTAAATGTCTTAGGAAAATTATTTATGGCTTAATAGTAAGTATGTTAACAAAAACTGCATTGGTGTGTAAAGCAGACCAATCTCCCTCATCAAAAATATTTTAATGTTTCTTTTTGGGAGCATATTTTCAAATAAATATTACAAATACACAATCACTACTTTATAAAAATGCACTGTACTGAGTAGGGAATCCATACTCAGATGATATGAAGACCACAAAAGAGAAAGAAGACTCAGTCTGCAGCTGCCTTTGAAAGCCCAGCCTGGTTTTTCTGGAAAACAAAATATCAAAACACATAAAAACTGAGAGGTGTGTAAGACCACCTAATAGAAGATAATTGTCACACCTCAAGGTCTTTATGCAGAGTCTGAAATGTAGAAACCCGAAAAATATATATTTTATCAAGAATGTCATTTACCCTGAGTTTACTTTACTGAGTGCAATAATTACCTGTGGCCTTCCAGTGTTTGTCTCGAGTTTCTCAATCACATTCCTACTGACATATTTAGCTTATATGAATTACTAAACTGATTTCAGCCATGGACAGACACTTTGCTTGGTGTGATAGAACCAGTAGATGTTACTGCTTGTTTTATTACTCAGGCCCATGAACGAGGCTATATGTTCTGTTACAAATGCTTAGAATTTATTTATACTTGCACTAAACATGAATGGCCTAGGGCAGGAATTGAAACTATGTGGCATCTATGTGAGCACTACCCTCTCCAAAGACTAGTGCCCATAATTGATCATAACTCTATTTCCTGCTGGGCTGAACTCAGTCTCAGAATCCTTCTAAATAGCAGTGAATGCAGCCACCATAAGAAAATAGAAAACTATTTGCTGCCTGCAGTCTAGAATTAAAATATCTAATTAAAAGCCTCACAGGTTTGCCTCTTTCCTTATTATACTGTGATTGCCTTTTCTGAAATTTTTGAATCTCTCATTTTCATTTTGACAAGTAATAATTTTTTTTCAAGGAAAAAAAATGACCTTTTATTATATAGTTTTGAATTCCCCACAGCACCTCAAACACTTCTAAATACCCATTAGAAACTCGATAAGTCTTTATTTCTTGAAGAGCCTAAATACTAGAGTTAGAAGACAGAAATATCACATGAAGCCGGAGTGGACCTGGTCTCAGGTGTATCGGGTGTCAGTTCTCTCCAGGTCCTCCTGGAAAGAATCAGGCACCTAATGGCCCCAATGAATTAAGTCCTGGGAAACTGGCAGAGCAAAGAAGAAATGTGGAAGTTCCAGTTCCTTTTGTGTTACAAGTTTCCAAAATATGAGGAAATATGCCAAATGCCCTTGGCTTTCAAATAATAATATACTCTGAGTTAATGACTAACAGGGAAACGCCCACTGAGCAGTTCAGGACGGTCTCTTCGAAGTCAGATCCTGTTGGCAAATGGCCAAAGAACCCTTCTCTCCTGAGCCAGCCAGCCACTTCTGTGGCCAGGAAGCACTTTGCCATCAACGCAGTATTATTATAAAAGTGAGCAATTAAAAGTACCATTTGAAAGTAATCAAATAACTCCACTGAATATCCCAAAATTTGTCTTTGAAACACATTTGATCTGGGGCCCTGACTTGATTTTAGGTGAAACTGTTTCTTAACTCAAAATATAAATATAAAGATAAGCTTGAAGTCGTTTCTTAAGAAGAGAAACAAAGATAAGATTTTCAAATGGTCTATTTTATTTAGCAATACATTGGACAAACGATAATGTTCTAATGCTATTTTTAAGACAAATGCAATATGAATTCCCATTAAAACTGTACATGCCTAAAATAATCTGTTTGGTGAATCTGCTTTATTTCAGATTTTGTGGGTTTCTAAAGTAATTCCTTATTTAATTAACATCAACATATATGATGCTTTCCTCTTATTCCAGTCAATACACCCAATTTTCAACTGAAGAAAATAAAACACAGTTAAAAGGTTCAACTTATTTCTTTAATGCAAGTGAGAACATATTTAATATAAATTTCACAGTCACTCATTTGTTCATTTAACATTTACTGAGCACCTGCTCTGTGTTGGAAATGTTAGCTACTGGGGAATAGAGCAGGGAACAAGATAAATACAGTTTCTACTCTGTGGAGCTTACAGTCTAGTTGGAAATCTTGCCATTAAACAACTACAGAAAGAAATAAGTCAACAATTGAGATAAATGTGGTGCAATCAAATAAAAAATGCTTACATCTTTTGGTTTACTTATAAAATTAAGGTTTCCTGCAGAGGTGGTTTTGATTACCTAAATTTTGATCTGACCTCTAAAAGATGTTTGAATTAAAATAGAAATAAAATTAAATAGAAAGTCTAGTATAGGCACGCTAAATTGTTACTTCTGAATGTGTGTTGAATATAAAAATGACAAAAAACTTAAAAAAGTGCTAGCCATTCTAGAGATACTTTTAATCAAAGAGGTTTCCAGGGAGAATTCATGACTGCTTAAGGTTAACGGTCATTGGCTTCATGTTCAGCCCTCAATTAAACTCTGAACCTCAATTGTTATTACTTAATTGACTTGGTTATATTTCATGTCAGCATTTCACAATGACCTTCCTTTTAAAAAATAAAAATTACCCTGACGTAGTACCTTGGGTCTTTGCTGAGCCTGACATTGTTGCAGCAACCCCACAGTATCTTTATATATGGTTAGGCCTAGAACTTGCTTAGTTTTGCAATCGTGAGGGTACTCCGTAACATCCTCTATGATGCGAGACAGCTCCAGATAAATCCAAGTGACGAGGGTAAAAGAATGAAAAACTAAATACATCTGTTGCCATGATTATTATAAAAATGCCACATAAATCCACTGATACCCATTTTATTCTAAGCTCAGGGAATTAGTCTTAAATACCTTGAGTATCACAATTAAATACTGCCAAATTAAACTTATTTTAAAATAATGCTATAGTATATTTTTCTTACATTATGTGACTCCAAATATTTAGTTGTTCCAATTAACTAGATGGAAACATAAATGCCCTGTATTTAGACATGAAACGACAACAAGAACAAGTTGGATTTAATGAGTCGGGTTTTATATAAAGTAGGTATGATGCCAAGATTGAACTTTGCTACACTGACTGAAACAAATTAAGGCATCAAATGAGCATTTCCCCTCCCCCCTGGACTGTGGAAAAGTTTTAAAAGTCTTTTGAAGTACTTTGATCAAGCTTTGAAATCATTTCAGTGGATTACTATTGTATGAAAACTGTAATTTATGGTGCTTGACCTAAGCAGCCCTTTGTCTCACAGCCATATTCAAAACAATAGCAGGAAAGTGAAAAACACAAGGGGAACCCGAGCTGTTCTGGTTATTATTTAATTCATAATTCTATCTTCCTTATTTAATCTTTGGAATCCAGGCATGTTCTTAGTAACACAGGTTCAGACCATGTTTACTATAAATACATAGGAAGGTTGGTTTTGGGTAAAACAATTAGATGATCCAAAGACCCTTCCTGACCTGAGAGTGACTTGACAGACAGGTTCAGAGAGGTGATTCTCTGTAAACGGTGACACTGCAGGCAAACTCTCATTGTTTACCTTTTGGTTTCCTCTCTGTTTAAGCCTGCTTTGTTCCTTAGAGCTAATTAAGAATGTGCCAGTTGGGAGATTTTCTCCTCCCATCTTTGTCACAAAATAGTTATGCTCTGAGGCAACTTGCTCCCATCAGATCACATGAAAAACAACAGGCTGACCCCCAAGATGAATGAGCTACAAGTGCTTCTCTAAACCATACAGGCATTTTACTATATTGATTTGTAATTTTTATCAGCTGCACAAAACCACTCAGGCTGAAAGTAGCTGTAAACCTCACATGTTCTTTTGGCTCCTTTTGCCAGAACATTTAATGATGGCCTAAAACTCCTGTCATATTTGACGCTGTAAAATCTTATTATCTTAGTTACAAGTTTTATAACCTTTCAGGTGCCAAACACCCTTGAATATTCTGGCATGTGGAGGATGCTTAGATATGCTTTCCCCAGATTATTAGATCAACTGCACCCCCTACCCCAACCTCCACTCCAAAGACATATGGATCAGGACTTAGATGGAATGGATTTTGGTCCTGCGATCAGTTTCTAGAGAAGAAAGAGCCAAGGAGTAGTGACAAAGTGCAGACTACATGTCCATGTGGGAGGAAAATGGCAAAGGCAAGTGAAAGGGCAGATGGCCGGGAAGAGGTGGGAAGTGACGGGACTAAAGCAGTAAAGATTTAATTACATCGAAACACCAGGTCTGTTGCAGGGCGCAGGTTCAAAAGAGCAGACATCTAAGGTATCTCGGTCCCAGAGAGGAAAGGAAACAATGGGTGTAGCTCCTCCGTGAGAGGCAAGTGAATTAACTGTTCACTTGGGCGCTGTGCATTAATTAGTGTGGCCCACCAGGGAACATTTAGTGAATTACCTCATCCAGGGCTCTAAGCAAATCCCCTGGCGGCATCAATGAGTTAATGCACCCCCAAAGACCAACAATTTATCATCTTTTCCAGGGTGGAATCAAGCCTTGCCAATAATGAGCAGGTACACACACCTACAGTTAAAAGAAAATTATTTCTCCTGGAGATCCAGCTTTCTGTTTTGGACCCCCGAGCCTTCCCTTTTACATTCAATTTTAGGAGTCTTTAGAAGAGTTGACATATTACCTCAGAAAGCAAAAGAAAAAAAAAACAGTTTTCATTATGTTTTTTTTTTTTTGGGGGGGGAGTGGAATGTTGGGGGAGAGGGAAGGAGTCTATGAAGACACCTTAAATATCAGTGCTGCATCAGCTTTGCTCTGAGCTGATCCTCTGCCATACTTCCAACAAGGTCTCTTACTTGTTTGTAAAAGCAGATGCTTGGCAAGTCTATATATGCCAGAGAGAACATCATTCAGTTTTACACACACACCAGCTTTCTGGGTTGGCATAATTCATTAGCGCAGTTTGCAGAGAGCTCCATAAAACAAGATCTGGCTTTAATGTTAATGTTCTAATGACGACAGCAATAAAAGAAATGTTGTCATCCCAAGACTACTTTCCAGGGCTGATGTTTATATTGTCTAAACTAAAAAAACCAAACAAGTAATAAGCAACACACACAGATATAACACAGATAAGTATTTCTAACATAAAAGAAAAAGAACAAGGAGGCTTTAAACTTCCAATTTGAAATATTACGCCCTTCCCCTCATAACCGTCCAATGGGAAAGTCATAGGTATAATAATCACATTAGTTCTTATGTGGGAAAAAGCTTCGTTTTGAATAACTTGCAACTTTATCATAGTATGCACAGTTGACTGCTGGTTTGTTTTCCACTTTTAAGAGACACATTTTAAAACCTTACTCATAAAGAGGGAGTGGTGCCTTTGCCTGAGAACACCAGTACCTTCTCATAACACATTATGTCAGGGCACCAGGAAGAAGAATGAGTACGAAGTGCAAACATCACCTTTATTTTTTAAATATATTTGTGCACCCTCATCATAAATTTGTTTAATGTAAACCAAAGAAATGCTTGACAAGGGTTTAGCAGAGTTATCAACATCTGTGCAGATAAATGTAATTTATTCCTAATGAAGAAAAAGCAATTTAGAGCAAGCCATGAAAACTACTTTGAAAACGTTTTGTTTAAAGCATGTGTGTGTGTGTGTGTGTGTGTGTGTGTGTGTGTGTGTGTCGAGACAATAGCAGTGGTTTCAAATCATTCTATTTCACTCACGAAACCTGCATGGATGCATTTTACAGTGAGACGGAAGTTTCCCTGTTACTTCTTTACCATTTCATGGTCTTCCTCTTTCTTCTTTTTTCTTTTTTTTTTCATTTAATGTAACCCTCAGCAGAGTTAAGATCCACATGTTCAGACCCAACATGTTTGTGTCCTTCAAAACGAAAAGCAGTAGGCAGACTTTTACAAATCTTCTTAGATACAAAATGAACAAAGTACTAATGGTATAGTCTTTTGGAAGAACCAAGCAATGTATATAACTTAAACATGTCTGTAAAAACTTACATTTTTATTGATATTTCCAAGCTCACCAATTCAGCATTATAAAAGTCATTATGTTTTGTCAACATAGGGGCAAATAGTTTGCTAAATACATTTTTGGGTATAAATTAACCGTTAACTTCTTCAAAGATAGTCTTATAATGACTTTATTGATGTTTTGCTTCAGATTGAAATTTGATTTGCAGCATAAAAAGTGAATAAATTAAAGTGAACAAATACAAATTCTCCTTTATTTTGCCTATTGAAAGTCACACTAGGTTTATTTCTGGTACACTTCATTCATTCAAGCTGAACATTTCTAATGCCTAAATTCTTTGAGTGTTATATAAATTATGTGGTATAAAACACAGATAAAAAGAAGTGTACAGAATATGCTTTTAAAAATTTGACTCATAAAAATGCTATCATATATACTGACAACTAGCCCTGTTTAAAAATAAACTCTTGTCAAAGTTGGCACCGAGCTTCGAGTGTTGCCCCTCGGCCACTAAACCAAATACAGGAGTGTGGTTTCCAAACAGAATGTAACTAATACTTTCAAATGAGATAAATGGGAAATGTTTGGTGTTCAAATAAGTATTATAAAAAAAGGAAATTCTCATTAAGTATATTTTTCAGCTTGGCTTAAGAAGTCAGGAAACCGTTAAGACTGGACAAAACAAGCATGCAGCCCAGGCTGTCCTTGAGGTCTACCGGAGCCCTGCAGATGAGGGTGAAATTTTAGTCTTCAGCTTTTCTAGGATTGTGCTAGATTATTCCATGATGGTAATGCAACACTGGGTATCTGTGAGTGTATGTACGTGAAGAGAAAGGTGGAGGGGGAGAAAATGAATGGAGGCTTAGAAAAAAAAAAAAGAGGGTGATTCGGTAACTGGGAGGAGAATTGAAAAATCACACCTTTCAGTCCACATTTTTTCTTTTGTTCAGCATTCAAGGAGAAGTCATCCGGAAGGAAGAAAGATTATGACTATCTATAAACTAACTGTTTGACAGAGACAGAAATGCTGATAATGAGTGGTTTGTGTCTGTAGTTCTTGGCTGTTCACATTAGCAAGGGATGAAGGAAAACAGAAACTCTTGATATGTTTGTCTAAAGAGGTAGTGGTGTGACCATGAGCAGCAAGAGTTCAGCTGGAGTTCAGGGCAGATGTTGCCAGGAGTTGACGCTGCAGGAAAGTAAAATTGCTTCCGGATTCACCTTTTCCTCCCAGCTTCTCTTCCAGGATCATCGGGGTCAGGCTATGCTATGGCATAAGGTGACTATGTCTGTGGGGAAACAGGCTTTGAGCAGGATGCCCCTCTCCCGGTTACAGTCCAATTCCTGGATAAATCCGTACCAATAGATGACTAGGCCTGGCCCAAATCTGTGAGAACATGAGAAAAAAAACACATATGTGTAATATCAACATAGTTCCAAAAAAAAGTAATCTTTGAAGCGCTGATGATTAAGTGATGTTATTGCATAACATTTTAATTTTGGTGGTTGTAATTATGACCGAAAGTAGTTGAACTTATACCAAAGAGCTTACTTAATACTAGTATCACTGTGGGCAGATTTATTACCTTTCTTTCAAGGAACCTGAAGTATTTCAGATATTTGCCCTACCCTAATTACCTTTCAGTAAGATGTTATGAGCTTGGGATGATGTGACTACTTAGCTGATGGAGCATAGAACCAGAGTCAAAACGGTGATGAGCTGGGGAGCACAAAGCCTGGGATTTTAGTCTCTTAGCATTTAGAAGATCTCTTTCAGAAATGAAACTTAGTTCTTTTCAAATGAGAAAAAAGAATGTTTCAAACATAACTTAAAAAATGGAACAACTCAAGGTCTTCTGGTTATGTTCTATTCATGCACCAATAGGGTCAGAAGTCCCTTCTGTCACCCATTCTTTCCAGTCTTCAGAAAAAAATCAATCCATGGGACAATAAGGATCCCTCATAGAAACCTTCTCCCTACCCTTCATTCTCTGCATTACAACCTCTCTAAGTGTAAAAATGACATGAAATTTGGTTATAGGTTCTTAACCTAAAAATAAGGAATAACGTCTCACAGATTTGTGACAAAGTATAGACAGATGCAGGCTTAAAACCTAAACCTTTCTAAATTGTGCCTCCAAATTATCTCCAGTTTGGTGAGCAGCAGACTCAGGAAGTCGCCCTATAGACTACTTTACCTATCAGGAAGTTGAGACCTCTAGGCTGGGTTCATAAAGATGTAATCACTATCAATCACTGTGCACACAGAGATGTTTTGCACATCAGTTTCACGTTTTTCCTACTGAGAGTACTTAATTAAAGGGCAGCACTACTTTTGGTGTCGTGTTGCAGGAATTTTACAGTGAAATCATAAATTATGAATGTTGGGTTAGTAAAAGGATGTCTAAAAACAGAACTGCTTTCTGTATTCTGACATTACAGCAGGCTGAACCACGCTAGGCCACAAAGCTTTTCTTTCCATGATTTATTATATGCTGTGGCGTACTTGCCAAAACTAACAGTACAGGATGGGCTGCGAGATACTGTATGCACAAGAACAAGTTCAACTGGATGTCATGGAGTGGTTTATTTGGGGATTCACATCAGTAAGGTAGCCAAGTTGGATGCAAGATTAATGAAAACTTTTTGCATGCCCTCCATGCATGGACAGTATCATGAGATGGCAAATCATCAGCTGAACTTGTCCTATGGGACAAGTTAGAACTTGTCCTAAGGCGCCGTGCACAGATGAGACTCCTTGACACCAGACCCTGTGACATTTACCCAAATTCAGGGCTGGCTGCAGATGTTCTCTTCTTCCTCAGTATCTCCAAGGAAGTTTCCTTTAAGGTCAGGAGAATTAAGCTACATTGGCACAGGGTGTGCAGGCTCCGGTGCTTAAGTGCACACAAGAAGCTCATACCTGGATGAGAACTTGCTTCTACAGTTTCTTAGTAACTTTTACTCACAAACAACTGTCTGCAACTAAAACATAGACGATTTGGAATTTTGTTTGACAAAACCCTCTGTGATTATTATCAACTGATCTCAAATTTGTCAAAACAAGTCTGGGAAGAGCTGTGAGTCTGAGAAGCCTCAAACCTTCGCATCAACAAAGCAGCCCTGAGTCAGAGCCTCGGCAGCCCTAACATTGAGCTCAATACATTCCTCCATTGTATTATGCAGCCATTCCGGAGACCATGATGTTGTTTGAAAGGCACTGATATTTTTACAAAGGGAGAAAAAATATGTGATCCAAACAGTCATGCAAAAGAACAAAGGGATATATGGGGGTCATAAACAACAAGCCCAGTGTTTTAAAGATTTAATAAAACAAAAACACATATTACCAGCACTGAGAGAGCAAGAGCAACTTGTGCCTTCCCTGAGCAGCTAAATCATAAGCCAAAGAATATGAAGCATGACAGCTCTTTATAAAAATGGCATTTTTCTAGGCAGAAAAGCCAGGCCTGGGGAACACCTCAATGACCAGGAAAATGGACTTGTTTCACTTGTGAGGCAATGGATGAAATCTGCGACTTGAAAAGGTTTTTGCAAGAATGTAAATCTGAATGTTTCACGTAGTGGTTCCCTACTAGGACCTCCCGAAGATGGTAACACTGGTCACTGAACTGTTTTCAGTACATATGACTAGTGACTCCTAATGAGGCTCTGCCATGTATCTAAGTGTGTGTTTCTTAGCTTTTGGGTGAAATTAAATTAAGTGCTATTAGCTCTCTCATGTGGCTCAGAAACTCTGATCGAAAATATGTGCTTAGTCAATTAACAAACAAGGAAAGATAACTGCCCTTTCTAAATGGAGATTGGCAGACTGAGGCTTTCAGATTATGTGGCCTTCGAGTGGCAAAAATAATAGAAACCTTAGAGGGTGAAAAGTTTGGAAATTTAATGGCAGAACAAGATCTGGCTTTGTTCCTGATACCTACTTGAATGTATTTCTGAGCTTTCTCCAACTTCTCAGAATCCAGAGATTATCAGATGCTGGCAAGATAACCTTTCAGCAACTTACCTGTCAATGAAGAGGCTGACCACATTAGGTAACTTTACAGAATTAATTACTTGGTTATCTGAATTAACAGCAGGGAACACTTTGGTTGACAATTTGAAAAACAAAGCAAGTCAACTCTAGCGTTTTCTTCTAAAAAATGTATAAGATGGGAGAAGAAAGAAAAGGACCTACAAAATTTTTATGTAGGTCGAGTACGTGTTTGTGGGTTGAGTGATTTCATGTTTTTGATGCCTATTCCCATTTTTTTGTGACAGTACTGGACACGAATGAGATCACTGGGAAGGCAAACATAACCTTTGTGACCAATAAAAATCAAAGAGACTATTAACGGTGTTTAAAAGAAAACAGAGTCCCTGGGAGTGAGGGAATGTGCAAAGCAGAGGGCTACCAGGAGAGCAGCCTTCCCTACCAGCCTGGGGACATACAGTAATGGGATGTATAGAGAGATCTGAATTGATTCTGTAAACACATTTCAAGGTTGACTATAACTTTAATGCTACCATACTCATGGTCAAGTAATAAGATCAAAGACTCCAAATGAATTTTAAAAACTCCTGTGGAGCAGACACTGGAATGTCAGTGACTTTTGAACAAGTAATTTTGCTTGCAAATAAAATACCACCAAATTAGCAAAAATAACAAATACCTCTTGAAAAAATGGGAGGTGAAAGTCAAGAGCCATGACAGACCTTGAGGGTATGAAAGATGAGGTTCCTCATAAATAATGACAACCTTATAAATGTGTTTGAAATGTGTTTCTCTGGTTTCCTCCCACTTTATTTAGAGAAATTAAATAGGAGACTGTGGAATGAAAGCTGGGTACCCTTTTGTGGAACTTGTGTGCATCTCTCTCTCCCAGGGATTCTCTCTTTGTTTCACCATTTGTCTCTTTGCTACATTGTGACCCTGTTGAGGGCAAAGCCCATGTTTTATTTATACTTGTGTCCTCCAGGCCTAGCACAGAGTGCCTGGTACATGGCAGATCCTCTCAAGGGCAAGATGGAGAGCATGGAGTTAGGGAATATAGGATCCGACAGCTTTGAGCTAGTGACCAAATTGGTGACATTTCAGAGACAGGCATGGTGGCAGGACTCAGCCATTATCATAGCTTGGCATTTTTATTAGTGACCAAGATGAGTACACTAATTACATACTTATGAATCATAGTGATAATAACTACTACGGCAATGTTAATTAGTAACACTTTCATAACACTTACTATGTATTGGACACTGTTCTAAGCACTTTACACATTTTGACTCATTGAATTCTCAAGTCTACACCATGAGTTAGGTTCAATTACTGTCCCATTCTACAAATGAACAAATTGAGAATGGAGGATTGGAGCAGTTATTAATTATAATACCATTATATATTTATATATAAATTATATATACATAATCACATAATAGAATTAATCTTGCTAAAGGTCTCATAGCTAAAAAGTAGAAGAACCCGTTTTAGCACCCAGGCAGTCTGGTTGTAGGGTCTGTAACTGACTCACTCCGATACAGTGATCAGCCTGCTAATAAACAGGGTGACATAGTTTTACACTTTAACCACACCTAGAGTGTTTTTGAAGGGTTCTGGTGTCATATTTTACAGAGAATATCTCTAGCTTAGAACTGACGCAGAGGAGAACTCAAGGATTTTTGAGGAACTGTTAGAAAAACAGAGTATGTGTACCTTAGAAAAGGGCACTTAGGGTGATAAAGTGCTCATTCACCATATTATGATTTTTAGGGTACTCTTAGGGAGAAGGGATTTGACTCATGCTGTAGGTCTTGAGCACAGACTCAGGGCAATGATTGAAAGTAACCAAGAATCATATTTTGATTCAACATGAATAAAAATTTTTTTGCAATTGCAGTTTTTGAAAACAGAGAGTAATCTGACTGGCAAATCAGTGACATTTCTGTGACTAGATCTATTTAATCAAGGCTGGGCTTTTATCAATTTAAAAAATTGAGCCAACATATACAAGTTGGGAGTTTTTACATGAAATCCTGCATATTCACCTTCTCTTGAGAAATAAATTGATAAAGCAACCATCAGTTGGTGCTACGTAATGGCTGTCCCCTTCAGACATGATATTTGTTCTCACGCTTGCCACAGTCTCCACCATTCTCTGTTACTCCTCAATGCAGGGGCTCAGGGCCAGGTGACACTTATCATCATCTTATCATCATGCTTGTACTAGCGATTTTCTTTAATTGTAGAGACCCACTTCTTCATACTTACATCTCTATCAAATTTGGGGGAAAAAAGATAATCTCAGAGGGTTGTGTGTTTCAAGAAAAAAAATGCAAGAGGACACATTTCTTCTTTCATGTCCTGCCTACTTCAAACATTTGTTTTGCCTGCCTGTCCCTTGCAGGCATTGGCATCTTGACACCTGCCTTGAGATCTAACTCAGAAGTACTCAAACTTGGACCAGCGACCCTTCAGGGATTGTGAAGAGATTGCAAGAAATCCTTATGGGCACCAAGCACTATCCTCAGCCAGAAAAAAATAAATGTATCTTCTCTTATTTTAGGAATGTAGATTAAAAAAAAAAAAAAGAATTCATTGTATCTTTCAGTCATTACGTATTTTCTAAGTATTTTTCAATGGAATCTAAAAGCACAGTTCTAATCGCTGGGGTGGAGGAAGTTAACAAAAATTCTTTTTGTTTATTTTAAAGATTTTCAAATTTGGCAAGACTATGGCCATTGTTCTAATTGGTTTGATTTCCATTTACAGATGTATGTGTTATGTAGAGGTGACTAGGAAATACAAAAGAAATTCTATAATATGGGTAATGTTAAAGATGTGTGAAAATAATTAGCAAATTTCTAAGTAACCTGTCCTTGCACATAAAGTTCATCTTCACAGTTAAAAATGACCAAGGAGGAATGATACCTGGCGAATGCACCAGGTCCTATGTAGAACTCACTCTACTGAGAGCAGTCTCACCACTGCTATCTATAGGAAGAGAGGCACAGAAGAGAAGCATCAAACTAAACTGGGCAATGGCAGCAATCAACAAAGACAGTGGTGGTGGTGCTGGAGTTCTTTCTGAATTGTAACTAAGAGCTGCAGAGAGATAATGTGGTGGGCTAACTTCTAAGATGGCCTTGATGATCCCTGCCTCTTGGGACTCATGCCCTTGCATAATCCCCTCCCCTTGAGTGTTGGCTAAACCCAGTGGCTTGATTCTAACAGAAAGAATACAGCAAAGTGACAGGATGTCACTAGTGTGATTAAGTTACAAAAGACTGTAATTTCCATCTTACCGTTAGACACTCCCTTGCCTTCTCGGCTTACATTCCTTGATGAGGAAAACTGCCATCTGGGCAAAGCCCATGTGGCTGTGGCCAATAGCCAGTGAGTTACTTTGGCCCTCA
Organism: Macroglossus sobrinus; assembly: GCA_004027375.1. Classification (NCBI taxonomy): domain Eukaryota; kingdom Metazoa; phylum Chordata; class Mammalia; order Chiroptera; family Pteropodidae; genus Macroglossus; species Macroglossus sobrinus. The sequence goes on from PVKZ01002027.1 coordinate 269,565, forward strand.
GCCCAACAGCTCAGGAGGAACTGAATCCTGCCAACAACCACTGAGTGAGCCTGGGAGTGGGTCTTTCCTCAGTCAAACCTTCAGATGAGCCACACACCCTGGACCAATCTCCTGAATGCAGCCTGTGAGAGACAGCGAAGAAGAGAATCCAGCTAAGCTATGCCCATATTTGTGACTCACAGAAAAAGTGAGATAACAAATGTGTGTTAAGTCATTTAATTTGATGGTAATTTGTTATATGGCAATAGCTAACTAATATATACACTACAGACCTGAGTAATCAAATATCATTCTTCACATATGCAGTAGGAAGAGTCCTATTAGCTATAGATTTACTTTTTTTTCCAGTTATATTTGCACCCTGAATTTATAGCATAAGTGGTTACTGAATGAGATTATTAGCAAGTAGCAATTCTTCCTCAAGACAAACCAGCTGAAGCAAGTCTGTGCTTTTACATTAACAGAATTTCTTGGCTCCTAACTTAGAATATACACGAACAACCCTCTCTGCTGTATATTTAGGGTACTGGAGTTACCCAAAGAACTAATATATATATATATATATTCACATATGGATATACATATATTCTTAATGTTTTCTCTAGTGCTGTGGTTTTGTTATTAAGGTTAGTTAAAAGGCTTCTGAAGTGGCAAATTTGAGGGGGGTGAAGATAAAGTATGGGAGACTGGTCACAGGCAGAACACTTTGCCAGTTGAGGACTGCTGACAACCAGGGAGGAGACATCAAAAAAAAAAAAAAAAAAAAGAAGCCCAACTGTGGCAATCCAAGGCTCTTTGGTTTGGGGCAAAAAGACTGTCATTCTCAACAGGTGCTTAGGACATTCTAGGAAAAATAGATGCTGGTTACATTTTGTTCAGAAAGGCAGTGTAATCTGTTAGATATTTTTAAAAAATTGTCACCAAGAATGTTTTAAAAATGGTACTTTGGAGAATAAAGTCTTAGTTTTCCAGAAAAATGTAGCTATCCTCAGACAGTCTCTGAGGGTGTCAGATTGTAAATGTTGGACAGAATATGGTATAATTTAGAAGTCATGTCTTTCAGTCCAAGGTTTTCTATAACTCTCTGAGAAACTCAGAGGTACAGATGGAAAATTTGGGCCCCCAAATTCAGGAAGGACTTGCTTATTTCTTTCCTAACTATATATGGACATATATAAAACCTCTTCCTTCCTTGCCACACCCGTATACTATCCTGTAATGCAGGAATTACTTGGATGGTATTTTCACTTAGGGAGAAAAGAGAAGACTATTAATTTTCTATTGTAAAGACTTTTCTTTGAGGCACCTTCTTCAGGAATTGCTGAAATGAAAGGAAGATGCAGGAATTTAGAGATTTCCAATCAAAGTGTTAGATATCATTTTGCTAAATTAGCCCTAACAACCAACTACCTGGTGGGTACTCTGAGGTCCATTTAGCTTCTATGTCTCCACAGATTCAGAAGGCCCTTGGCCAGATATTATATCTATAAAGATGCTGTCTAAATACATACAAAATGATTCCAGTAACCAGTAACAAATAGGTAACTAATATTCATTGCACACTTGTTATGTGACAGGCAATGTTTCAAGCACTTTTACATGTGCAGACTAATGATCATCCCTATTTTACAGGTGAAAAAACTGAGGCACAAAATGGGCCAGGCTTTGAGCCCAAGCAGTCTGACTCTTTGGCTTGTGCTTGTAACCACTAAACTCCACTGTCTTTTACTATGCCCTGTACTTACATAGCAATTTATAACAGTCATTCAGCTTTTGAAAAAATATTTATGCCACCTGTAAAGGGTAAAAGAGAAGGGGCCCAGAAGGCAGGCGACTGACTAATCAAAAGCCCGATATATGAGCTGGGACTTACCTGTCTACAAGGAATAATTCTTCAGGAATGAAGCCGATAGTTTCACGCTAAAAAAGTTTATCTAGCGACTCATTTCGATTTAAGTGTCACCATGTTTAGGAAGTATATGGAAAAGCAACTTATAATTCAGGTAAAAGAAACAAGAATTATAGAATCACTGCGTAAAGTGCAGAGAAGAGAAATGTTTCCTTCTATGAGAGGGTTCAGAAGTTATGGAGCAGAATCTAAACATGAAGAGAGAGGAGTAAATTCAGAACATTGACACAGCCTGTTCATATTATAGGAAATAAACAGCTGGAATAAGTTATGAGGAGAACTGAGGGAAGCAGCAGGTCTAAGTGAGCATGGCAGGTAGAGATTTGCTTTCCCAGAAAAGAAAGTTCAGAGTTGCTAAATAGGGTTGATATACTGAACCCCCCAAAGTCCATTTTTGCTCCTAAAATACCTCTAGTAGAGAGCTGTATCTCATATTCATGGCATTAATTTGGCTTATTGATGTTTTCAGCTCTTTGAGAAAATCATTACTTTTTAAAAAAATTAGTATTTTTTTAAAGTCTCTTTTGGTAATATAATATGAAGGTGAAGGGTGGTGGGATTCATATACTATTACTCAATTTCCCTCTCTACACAGAGTAAGAGAAACTTATGAACTTGATCTAATATTTCTCTTTTCAATGAACTGAATTACTATGATTACATTAAAAAAAAAGATCCTTAATGCACTAGGGTTCTACAGTATTAATTTGATCATGTCAACAAAACAATTTTCAATAGAAGGATGACAAGAAGACAATTGAATGATTTGATGATTTTAGTCAAGTTTTTTGCTCATGAGGGTCTTCATCAAAAAGTAGAAACAAAACATAGCTGTATTGATTCAAATCTTTATTTCCAATACAAATTATTTCAATTCATAGGCAAACAGCAAACTTCTATTTGCCTATGAATTGAAATTCCAAAAGAGGAATAGCATATATATATATTTCTTCCCTTTTTCTTTTTCATTGTGAGTTTCTGTGTGGGGTCTGGGATATCTTCTGAGGATGTGTATAGACATGTGGCTGTTGGAAGTCAATTGTTTCTCCATCAAAGACTTGCATGTGGTTTTTATGAAGAATGCATTCTCAAACACACAGTTCGGGACGAAGGAGAAATATAAAACATCTTGTAATTGTTTTAAAATAAACTCTTACAGTGTTTATTTAGTTTTAATCTGCATGTTGTAGATTGGTTATGCACTTGTTAATCACTATTGTATGTATCTTCAGACAAAGTTGTAAATAACTTTTCAATCCAAGCGAAATATGCTTGAACATGTTTATAGGCAAAGTATGTGTGTATTTATGCCTGTGTGTAAATATGTGTACAATAATAATAGACCAGTGATCATGTAATACAACATCGTAAGTTTCTGGCACTATGGTCAATTTAGTACACAATGCAAATATTCTTTTTTTATTTTGTAGTATCTAGAGATGAAATAAAAATATGACCTGGCTGTTTCGTTTATTTTCTTTGCTTGGCAGCTCTGTGTCTGCAAATTGAAATGACTCAAGAAGAACCCCAGTTATGAGTATTCTCTCTCAATTTAGGAATCTCCATTATTAAATATGCAACCCTCTTTGTAATATCAACTCACTGTATATAATTTTGAAAATAAAAAAAAATATATAAAATTCTGATTCACTTCAGGCCTTTATGCCACATAGAAAATAAACAGAAAATACATTATTTGAAGAAAATTTAAAATGTATATAAATATACAGCTACAACCACCTGAAATTCTCCTTCGTGTTTATGTAATTTGGCATTTCCCTGTCTACGTTAAATTGCCTGGAAAAGTGCTTAATTTTCACTTTGTCCCATGTTTGATATACTTAGGTGCCATACTTGCAGTCTTTCCAGCCTATAGTAAATCTCTCCTCAGAAGAGAAAAACTGAGATCAGTGGAATAGAAAACAAAGGGAGAAACTATTTTTTCCTTAATCTGTTCTTTCTATTATGTTTTCTTGGAGAAACTCTTACTGCTGGTAGTCGGTCGCCCCCCGCACCCCCTTCCGCCCCCACGTTTAGGTACTAAGAATCTACATATGAGAGTATTCACACTGAGAAAAGCACAAGTCACAAACGAAAGGCTCTTCCTCTCCTTAAGTAGCTTATGGCTCGAAGATAAATAATGTAGGAACAAATGTAAAATGTAAGTGTAAAATATAAGTTTAACAACTAGACATTGAAATGGGGAGGATGGTGCTTTATTTCTAGAAAATATACTACACTATAATAATATTGAATGCTATTTGGGTGGAGACTTTTTGTTGATTCATAGTCATGTAGAGTTTAAACATATAAATGTAAAATAAATAGGTTTAAATCCTAATGAGAGAAAAAATTGCTTCTTCAATATTTGATGTTTCAAGAGTTTGAATCAGCCACTGAAATTTTCTTTTTAATAATAAAGGTACTTTTAGTAAGGGTTTGTTATTTTTATTTTATATATTAAAATAACAATTACATAGTATACATAACATTACCATAACAATTACTTTAATATTATATGACTTTTAACTTTAGAATAAAATATTAGTAATTTATTAAAAAATATAAGTTGTCAATTGAATAAACAAAATTCCAAAAGGTTCATAGCAAAAGAAATTAGAGTAAACATATGATATTCTAGAAGTCTTCCTAGACAAAGTGAGTTCTCAGCTAAGTTGCTTTTATTCATGTAATGGCCCTTTTAATTTTCTCCACTGATGTTCATTTTTTTGAGAGGAGAATAAAGAGTGGGATTTTAGTGGGTCCCAGGAGACAGAGAGGGATGATGGATGGTATCAGAAGCAATTTGAGATTATTTTGTTGTGAAACTAGACGATGAGCTTAAGTACAATAGGCCTGGTACTTGTTTCAAATGAGGATGTATGAGGTAGATACTACACATCCCCAAATGGGAAGAGAGAAATACGAAATGTAGTCAAAGAAACTGAAACCCTAAAAGTCATAAAGTATTGAAGGTCATGTTTACTTTGAAAATATATAAGTGCTAAGAGTGAGACCACTTCAGGAGGACTGTGGGTGCAAATCATATCTACCTGCCTAGAATTTATACTCCAGCCTTCTGCCAAAAGTTGGGGTAGTTTACAAAATTGGTTGTGTGAATTATTACATGTTTTCTCAGTTATTTCCCCAGGGAAACACGCCAAAGGCAAACCCATCATTTCAGTTGATTTAGTGTTTGATGCCAGAGAATTTATAATTGATATGACAACCATAATGGATAGTGATCATTGAGTTGGCAAAGCCTGGGCTGACAGAGTGATACTCCATTGTGGTGCTTGCCAGTTAGTCTGCCATAGACTCACTCTGATAAATTTTGAGGTAATTTCTAAACTTTTCATTTCCAATTCTTTCTGAATATTAGAAATTAGAAATGCTTTATAAAATAGAAAAGGTTTTATTATATAAATATTACTTAACATTGTATGTGTATATATATGTGTAT